>CM055736.1:23181310-23383810 GCA_029465975.1 Dallia pectoralis | reverse complement strand
ACACTCACTCTCCGCAGACTGCTCACTTTCTTTGATAGAAGAACATATAGTATTTCCTTGCGTATTTGGACATATACAAAATGCAGTTTTATTAGGTTTATGTTTTTATTATCGCAAAATTTCGTTTTTTCTCATCACGCTTATATCGAAGGTAAGATATTGTATTTTGTCCACAGTCTAAGAAATGTCTGGAAATACAAATTGTTGGCCAAAATGTGTTTAAGATTTTATGTTTAATATTTTCTAACTATTATGCATATTACGCTTATTGTAATTAGTGTTGTTATTATTAGTAAGTATTTGTATTATTAGTATTTTGTACGTGGGCACATTCTTTTTATTTCTGTTGATTTGTGATAATCGCCATCAATTGCCTAATTTATTTTCTTGTTTAATTTTAAAATTGCTCAGATAATAAAATACCATCAGTGTCTTACCAGTCCTGTCAGTACCATATCAGTACCATATCAGTACCATATCAGTACCATATCAGTACCATATCAGTACCATGTCAGTACCATATCATATCAGTACCATATCAGTACCATGTCAGTACCATATCAGTACCATATCAGTACCATATCAGTACCATATCAGTACCATATCAGTACCATGTCAGTACCATATCATATCAGTACCATGTCAGTACCATGTCAGTACCATATCAGTACCATAGCATGTCAGTATCATATCAGTACCATATCAGTACCATATCATATCAGTACCATGTCAGTACTATGTCAGTACCATATCAGTACCATATCAGTACCATATCAGTACCATATCAGTACCATATCAGTACCATATCAGTACCATATCAGTACCATGTCAGTACCATATCATATCAGTACCATATCAGTACCATATCAGTACCATATCAGTACCATATAAGTACCATATCAGTACCATATAGGTACCATATCAGTACCATATCAGTACCATATCATATCAGTATCATATCAGTACCATATCAGTACCATGTCAGTACCATAGCATGTCAGTATCATATCAGTACCATATCAGTACCATGTCAGTACCATATCAGTACCATATCAGTACCATATCAGTACCATGTCAGTACCATATCAGTACCATGTCAGTACTATGTCAGTACCATATCATATCAGTACCATATCAGTACCATATCAGTACCATATCAGTACCATATAAGTACCATATCAGTACCATATAGGTACCATATCAGTACCATAGCATATCAGTATATCAGTACCATATCAGTACCATATAAGTACCATATCATTACCATATAGGTACAGTACCATATCAGTATCATATCAGTACCATATCAGTACCATGTCAGTACCATATCAGTATCATATCAGTATCATATCAGTACCATATCAGATACCATTATATCAGTACCATAGCATATCAGTATCATATCAGTATCATATCAGTATCATATCAGATACCATTATATCAGTACCATAGCATATCAGTATCATATCGGTATCAGTACCATATCAGATACCATTATATCAGTACCATATCAGTACCTTAGCATATCAGTATATCAGTACCATATCAGTACTATATCATATCAGTACCATGTCCTATTTAGGCCCAATATAGAATGTCTCATCCGTGAGTGTTTGATCTCTGCAGGTTAACTTGTCCGATTTGCTCCATAGCGCCTGAAGTGCCCCATTATTCATAGTTCACACCAAACAACTTATTAATAATAATATATAAGTATATAATATAGTATGTTAACATGCAGTTAATACGCCAATAAATCTGCTTGAATAAACTATAGCCTCCAGCCCATTGAACAGATTTAAATAGCTACGCAATTCTGATAAATTAAAGTTAACTATCTAATGTTTTAAAAACATATATAATTTCCTCATTAAGTTGCCGTTGTACCTGTTATCAATATCAATAGACAGGTGTAAGAAATTAACCAAATACCGTAAAATTATTATTGGGGGCTCTTTTTTACTCGACTTGCCTATTAACGTATATTTCCTCAGATTAGTTGCAAGCACGTTACTTTTTTCTTCGATATTAAATAAACTTTTTAATTTGAAAACCAGAATTTAAGTTGAACACCAGTCGAGTTACATGAAATCTATTCTGCAAGAAGATGCATGCAGATTCTAAAATGTGAACATTTATAAAAGCAAATATTTAAGTCTTTATAATAAAAATATATGTAAATCGAAATAAAAAATACAATGTGCAAGGGCTTTATCATCAAAACAGAATTGAATGAAGTTATTCAACCTATATCATACATTTATTATTAAATGCAGTTATTCATGTCATCATATCATTATTACATTTAAATGTCTGTCGTATTAATGTGCAATTCGAACTCAGAATCATATGTAGGCCGACATTTTTTACAACTCATTCTCCTTCATGCTTTATATTCTACATTTAGAACTCAGAATCATATGTACATTTTTTACAACTCATTCTCCTTCATGCTTTATATTCTACATTTAGAACTCAGAATCATATGTACATTTTTTACAACTCATTCTCCTTCATGCTTTATGTTCTACATTTAGAACTCAGAATCATATGTACATTTTTTACAACTCATTCTCCTTCATGCTTTATATTCTACATTTAGAACTCATATGTAAATTTTTTTAAACCTTAAATTCGCAACCATGTTTTTCTTATATTTAGATCTCAGAATCATAAAAATGTTGTACAGTTTGAATGTGGACTTTGTTTGTTTGTTTTTCAGAACAACATCATCTAGTCAGACAGTGACAAACGGAGTGACTTCACAACAACACAATCTACTTCCTGGTTGTCAACGCCAGCATAAACATGTCATCTTCCCCCAGCTCATTCCAACAGGAGCAGCTTGCCCCCCCCAGACAATCACAATCCTCTCTGAAACCCAACCAGGTGGGCCAGGTGGTTCTGTACGGGGTTCCCATTGTGTCCTTGGTGATAGACCTGCAAGAGCGGCTGTGTCTAGCCCAGATCTCTAACACCCTACTAAAAAACTACAGCTACAACGAGATCCACAATCGGCGTGTGGCTCTGGGCATTACTTGTGTTCAGTGCACCCCTGTTCAGCTGGAGATTCTCCGGCGTGCAGGCGCCATGCCCATCTCATCTCGACGTTGTGGCATGATTACCAAACGAGAGGCGGAGCGGCTGTGTAAGTCCTTCCTTGGTGAGAACAACCCACCCAAACTCCCTGACAACTTTGCTTTTGATGTTTCCCATGAATGTGCCTGGGGTAGCCGTGGTAACTTCATCCCAGCACGTTACAACAGCAGCAGGGCTAAGTGCATCAAGTGTTCCTATTGCAACATGTACTTCTCTCCAAACAAATTCATCTTCCACTCCCACCGCACCCCGGACGCCAAGTACACCCAGCCGGACGCGGCTAACTTCAACTCCTGGAGGCGACACCTCAAGCTGTCAGATAAAAGTCCCCCTGATGACCTGGCCTTTGCCTGGGAGGATGTGAAGGCCATGTTTAATGGTGGCAGCAGGAAGCGGGCATTGCCCTCATCTCATTGCTCCCCCATGGGACCTGGAAAAGATTCCGTTCTGCCACACATGATGACCTCTGACCTGGGTCAGAAGAGAAGTCGCTACGAGGAGGATGAGGACCTGGATGGAAGCAGCCTGTCTCCCCATAAGAACGCTCGCAGCTACCCAGTTATCCCTGTACCAAGTAAAGGATTCGGCATGCTGCAGAAGTTCCCTCCTACCTCACTGTTCTCCAGCCCATATTCCTTCCCTGCATTCAGCCTCTGCCAGCAGAAGAAAGATGACAGTGAGACAGCTGGAGGACAGAAGAATGGTGGTCTGTCAGGTCTGCTTTGGCCCGGTCGTAAAGACACCTTCTACCCTCCCTTCTGTATGTTTTGGCCCCCCAGGGCTTCTGGTGGCCTTCCTGTTCCCACCTACCTGCAGCCACAGCCTTCTGTCAACGCCCTCTCCTCATTGACTGAGAGCCCGTCCCTCAGACAGGCTTTCCTTGATCTATCGGAGCCGGCAGATCCAGGGTCAGGCATGGGGGGTACACCCAGATCAGGCCTGTTTGACACAGACTCCTCCACTCTGACCTCAGATCGACACCCCGTGACCTCTGAAGGCTGGCTCAAGCTGCTGGACGCCCCATCTCTTCAGGCAAGAAAAGCCTCTTACCACTCAGCATTCCGACCCGTTGTCAAAGACGCAGAGATCATTGCCAAGCTCCATGGTAACCTAGAGGAGTTTGGGTCAGAACGCCACCTGTCTCCTGCCACCAGCTGCAGCTACGTCTCTGAGAGTGGGGAGGGTGAGGGGGGAGAGAGTGAGGAAGAGGGAGAGGTAGATGTAGAGACAAAGCAGGATGAGGAGGACAGCTTCAGCAAGTCAACAATACAGACGCATAACAATGTTCACCTCAGGGGCCTGAGTGAAGGATCCAGACCCAAGGATAGAGCCAGTGGAGGGAAAGAGCGTCTTGCCTTCCCATGTAGTCCTGCTGATCACAGCCCCATCCAGAACCACAGCAGCCTGGCTGCTTCCCCACCTGCACTTCCTGCCAGCCTGGCTCTCCCCAGTCCTTCACACAACCCACTGCCACTGGAGGACCAGGCATACAAAAATGTAAATATTCCCTTAAGGCACTTTAACTAATTATTTTTTAAATGGTGCTGTAGGCTGGTTGATCTGCTATGCATAAAGAGATTGATAGCAGGGACTCCCTGAAGAAATGAGACAGTCACAGTGCTCTGATCTCTACTAATAAGAACCGCCTTGTCTTGTTTAATAGCCACATTAGGTTTGTTCTCGCCTTGTCACTTCCTGCCTGTTAGTCTTTTTTAATCTTTAACCTGTCGACTCCAGATTAGCAAGAGTGAAGGAGGTGGGCTCCCAAACTGGGAGGGAAAAGTCTGTTATTCTGCTAATCAGAGAGAAGACATTCAAAGGGAAACAGTGACATCCACTACATTCACTAACCCTTCACTTATATATGCTTCAGTTATAGAGATAACCCTTCACTCATAGAAGCTTCAGATATAGAGATAACCCTTCACTTATATATGCTTCAGTTATCGAGATAACCCTTCACTTATATATGGTTCAGTTAAAGAGATAACCCTTCACTTATATATGCTTCAGTTATAGAGATAACCCTTCACTAATATATGCTTCAGTTATAGAGATAACCCTTCACTAATATATGCTTCAGATATAGAGATAACCCTTCACTAATATATGCTTCAGATATAGAGATAACCCTTCACTTATAAATGCTTCAGTTATAGAGATAACCCTTCACTTATAGATGCTTCAGTTATAGAGAGATAACCCTTCACTAATATATGCTTCAGATATAGAGATAACCCTTCACTTATATATGCTTTAGATATAGAGATAACCCTTCACTTATAAATGCTTCAGTTATAGAGATAACCCTTCACGTATAGATGCTTCAGTTATAGAGATAACCCTTCACTTATAGATGCTTCAGTTATAGAGATAACCCTTCACTTATATATGCTTCAGATATAGAGATAACCCTTCACTTATAGATGCTTCAGTTATAGAGATAACCCTTCACTAATATATGCTTCAGATTATAGAGATAACCCTTCACTTATAGATGCTTCCGATATAGAGATAACCCTTCACTTATAAATGCTTCAGTTATAGAGATAACCCTTCACTTATAGATGATTCAGTTATAGAGATAACCCTTCACTTATAGATGCTTCAGTTATAGAGATAACCCTTCACTAATATATGCTTCAGTTATAGAGATAACCCTTCACTAATATATGCTTCAGTTATAGAGATAACCCTTCACTAATATATGCTTCAAATATAGAGATAACCCTTCACTTATAAATGCTTCAGTTATAGAGATAACCCTTCACTTATAGATGATTCAGTTATAGAGATAACCCTTCACTTATAGATGCTTCAGTTATAGAGATAACCCTTCACTAATATATGCTTCAGATATAGAGATAACCCTTCACTTATATATGCTTCAGATATAGAGATAACCCTTCACTTATAAATGCTTCAGTTATAGAGATAACCCTTCACTTATAGATGATTCAGTTATAGAGATAACCCTTCACTTATAGATGCTTCAGTTATAGAGATAACCCTTCACTTATAGATGCTTCAGTTATTGAGATGCTTCAGTTATAGAGCTTGGCTATTGGATCGAATGTGCTGTCTGTGTACCTACATATTTTACAACAATGATGCCAAAGAGATTGTTGATCAAATCTGGTAATTTAAGGCATTGAAAGCCACTAGGTAGTTTAATATCATATAGATAGACAGTATTTTCCCAGGACACAATTTGTTCAATTTGTAGCGTGGTTCAGTGCTCTTTATTCTGATATCTACATGTGAAACAGGGGGTGTCTCACAGGGCAACAACAGAAGATATGAGGTCTTAGTACCCAGCTCAAGGGAATAACAACAGATTTCAGTTACGTGCCTACGCTCTAACTACTTGGCTATTTGCCGCCCCAAATATGTATATACTCTGAAATTGTATGTGAATGTGTCAAAGTGAACCTTTTTTTCTGTCAGACTCATAAAAGCAGAGATGATGGACTTCCTGTTTACGCAACCAAAAATAATTCCAATTTAACTGGTAAGTGGCATAACCATTTTAATATACAGATTTGTAGATATCAGATTCTTTCTAAAGTTTACTATCAAATCAACTCCATTGTGACTAAACTAATGATTGTCCTTTCGTTCTCTCCCTGCAATCTTTTAGATGAAAATAAAGAAGCCAGCAGCTTTGTTTCAGAGACTGAATCGTTTGGGACAGAGTGCTGGCGAGAGACTTTAGGTAAACCTCTATTAAACATCTACAGTTCCAATGGTTTATCAGGACAGATAACTCTGCTATCGTGGCTAACGGTTTATCAGGACAGATAACTCTGCTATCGTGGCTAATGGTTTATCAGGACAGATAACTCTGCTATCGTGGCTAACGGTTTATCAGGACAGATAACTCTGCTATCGTGGCTAACGGTTTATCAGGACAGATAACTCTGCTATCGTGGCTAACGGTTTATCAGGACAGATAACTCTGCTATCGTGGCTAACGGTTTATCAGGACAGATAACTCTGCTATCGTGGATAACGGTTTATCAGGACAGATAACTCTGCTATCATGGCTAACGGTTTATCAGGACAGATAACTCTGCTATCGTGGCTAACGGTTTATCAGGACAGATAACTCTGCTATCGTGGCTAACGGTTTATCAGGACAGATAACTCTGCTATCGTGGCTAACGGTTTATTAGGACAGATAACTCTGCTATCGTGGCTAACGGTTTATCAGGACAGATAACTCTGCTATCGTGGCTAACGGTTTATCAGGACAGATAACTCTGCTATCGTGGCTAACGGTTTATCAGGACAGATAACTCTGCTATCATGGCTAACGGTTTATCAGGACAGATAACTCTGCTATAATGGCTAACGGTTTATCAGGACAAGAAAAACAAGAGTCATTCTCCTCTCACAGACCATAGGTTTAGGGATTAATATAATGACATAAATAGATGGAATGAAACAACGGCTTGTTCCAATGTTCCAATATCATCCGGAATGTTCTACAGGGAGCCATTTCAGTTCAACAGGACAATCAGCTCAACACAGGGAAGGTGACAATCTCCATCTGAACAATATCAGAGCCATATAATTGCCTTTTTCTTGGCAAAGCCTTCCATTACAAAGATCACAGCTTATTGCCTTTTATATCTGTCACAGTGACATTAAAAGTGTTTTATGACATGTAGGGAAACATTTGTATTATCTAGACCATAATGATCTCCTCACAATGTAGAATTTATTTTAAAAAATTACACGAAACAAATTAAATGAAACCACCTTTGTCTGATTGCTAAACGTCTCCCTGGGCGATGGAGGACGTGATTAGAAGTTTTGATTCCAAAGACTCTCAGGCTCTGTCTTAAAGAGGGCTCTGTTTCTTGGGAGAAAAATAATGTAATTTTCCATTTATGTAATGCAAACTGCTTTGGCTTTGACTATTCACGGTTAATTGACTGTCAAACGAGGTTGTTACCCTGAGGCAGTATCTCTGCTGATTCGCTTGTCAAATGAGACAGACAGACGAGCGGAGAGAAAACTGAGTGAGCATACTGTTCCAAATGAGAGAAACGTTACACAGTTTAAAGAGTCAAGGCATGAAATGACAGAGAGGTAGAGAGAGATGAAGAGAGAGAAGATATGATGGAAGGAGAGAGTGAAAGATAAAAAGAGGGAGAGATTATATACACAAATTTACTGGATCGCTTCATTTAAGCCATTTGATTTGCCACATTGTAAAAATTCAGATAAACACACAACACATTTTCTGGTTCATAAATGCCTGGAAGAAATGTGTTTCTTAATGAAAATGATACTACATGGTAAAGGCATAACAGTTGTTGAACAATATGGTTAAAATTGTTACGCAAATACAAACCAACTTTAAAATCCCTGCTTGACAATTTACTCAGCATCCAGAACACATATGTTAATTGCAGGCAGAATATTTTTGTAAATTATATTTATTTATTTTTTCAATGCAATAATATCTTACAATTTGGTAAATTATTTATTTGGATTATCAATGTACTTTCAGGATTATTTAACTTTTCATTAAGATTTCGTTATTCATTACTGACTAGTAAGAAAATTTTGTGTCTGTTTTTAAAAATGATATGCATTGAAAAAATACTAGGAAATGTTCTCCTTACAGTAAAGGAGACAGATTCTCTGGCGCACAAACGTAAATATGCAGTTAGACTGACACCTAGAGGCCAATGGTTGCATTGTAGTCATTGGATTGCAGTGACAACTGAATAGAACACAATACTCAATGTGTCCAGATCAATGGAATAAATCATCTTCCATCCTTTCCAGGGAACCAAACTCCAGATGAAACTTCCCCTGTGGCACTCAAGAAGGATGTGGAAAATATGGAGAAGGAGGAGCTCCAGAAGGTTCTGTTGGAACAGATTGATCTACGGAGACGACTTGAGCAGGAATTCAACGCTCTGAAGGGCAACTCATCCTTTCCTGTGTTTCGTAAGTATGCACCCTAACACCTACACCCTAACACCTACACCCAAACCCATTAGATCCTGTTACCCTACACCCTAATACCTACACCCAAACCCATTAGATCCTGTTACCCTACACCCTAATACCTACACCCAAACCCATTAGATCCTGTTACCCTACACCCTAATACCTACACCCAAACCCATTAGATCCTGTTACCCTACACCCTAATACCTACACCCAAACCCTTTAGATCCTGTTACCCTACACCCTAATACCTACACCCAAACCCTTTAGATCCTGTTACCCTACACCCTAATACCTACACCCAAACCCATTAGATCCTGTTACCCTACACCCTAATACCAACACCCAAACCCTTTAGATCCTGTTACCCTACACCCTAATACCTACACCCAAACCCTTTAGATCCTGTTACCCTACACCCTAACACCTACACCCAAACCCATTAGATCCTGTTACCCTACACCCTAAAACCTACACCCAAACCCATTAGATCCTGTTAACCTACACCCTAATACCTACACCCAAACCCTTTAGATCCTGTTACCCTACACCCTAATACCTACACCCAAACCCATTAGATCCTGTTACCCTACACCCTAACACCTCCACCCAAACCCTTTAGATCCTGTTACCCTACACCCTAATACCAACACCCAAACCCTTTAGATCCTGTTACCCTACACCCTAACACCTACACCCAAACCCATTAGATCCTGTTACCCTACACCCTAATACCTACACCCAAACCCATTAGATCCTGTTACCCTACACCCTAATACCTACACCCAAACCATTTAGATCCTGTTACCATACACCCTAACACCTCCACCCAAACCCATTAGATCATGTTACCCAACACCCTAATACCTACACCCAAACCCATTAGATCCTGTTACCCTACACCCTAATACCTACACCCAAACCCATTAGATCCTGTTACCCTACACCCTAATACCTACACCCAAACCCATTAGATCCTGTTACGCTACACCCTAATACCTACACCCAAACCCATTAGATCCTGTTACCCTCCACTCTAATACCTACACCCAAACCCATTAGATCCTGTTACCCTACACCCTAATACCTACACCCAAACCCATTAGATCCTGTTACCCTACACCCTAATACCTACAACCAAACCCATTAGATCCTGTTACCCTACACCCTAATACCTACACCCAAACCCATTAGATCCTGTTACCCTACACCCTAACACCTCCATCTGGGAGTCTAATGTTCAAATGGTGCACATATGGGAGTCTAATGTTCAAATGGTGCATATGGGTGTCTAATGTTCAAATGGTTCATCTGGGAGTCTAATGTTCAAATGGTGCACATCTGGGAGTCTAATGTTCTAATGGTGCATATGGGAGTCTAATGTTTAAATAGTTAATCTGGGAGTCTAATGTTCAAATAGTTCATCTGGGAGTCTAATGTTCAAATAGTTCATCTGGGAGTCTAATGTTCAAATAGTTCATCTGGGAGTCTAATGTTCGAATGTTTTGTCAGATAATTTCCAGGACCAGATGAAAAGAGAGCTGGCATACAGAGAAGAGATGGTCCAGCAACTCCAGATGGTGAGGCCATCTACTACAATTATATAAACAATTAATTACACACATTATTCTTAATTACATACAGTTATAATATGGTGAGGCCATCTACTGCAATTATATAAACAATTTATTACACACATTATTCTTAATTACATACAGTTATAATATGGTGAGGCCATCTACTGCAATTATATAAACAATTAATTACACACATTATTCTTAATTACATACAGTTATAATATGGTGAGGCAATCTACTGCAATTATATAAACAATTAATTACACACACTATTCTTAATTACATACAGTTATAATATGGTGAGTGTATTTACTGCAATTATATAAACAATTAATTACACACATTATTCTTAATTACATACAGTTATAATATGGTGAGGCCATCTACTGCAATTATATAAACAATTAATTACACACATTATTCTTAATTACATACATTTATAATATGGTGAGGCCATCTACTGCAATTATATAAACAATTAATTACACACATTATTTTTAATTACATACAGTTATAATATGCATACATTTTCTACATATGGAGATAATTATATATAGTAATGTACGTACAGGCATTATATATTCTGTATTGGCATATTCATACAGTTATACAGTGAAGAAAGTATTTGATCCCCTGCTGATGTGGTTCATTTGCCCCCTGACAAAGACATGATCCGTCTATACTTTTAATGTTGGTTTATTTGAACAGTGAGAGACAGTAAACAACAACAGAATCCATGATAACGCATTTCAAATAAGTTATAAATTGATTTGAAATAAGTATTTCATCCCCTGTCAATCAGCAAGATTTCTAGCTCCCAGCTGTCTTTTATAGAGTTAACAAGCTGAGATTAGGAGGACTCTCTTAAAGGTAGTGATCCTAATCTCATCTTGTTACCTGTATAAAAACACCTGTCCACAGAAGCAATCAATCAAATTCCAAACTCCAGAACCAGACAGACTCCTGTTCTGACTCCAGAACCAGACAGACTCCTGTTCTGACTCTAGAACCAGACAGACTCCTGTTCTGACTCTAGAACCAGACAGACTCCTGTTCTGACTCTAGAACCAGACAGACTCCTGTTCTGACTCTAGAACCAGACAGACTCCTGTTCTGACTCTAGAACCAAACAGACTCCTGTTCTGACTCCAGAACCAGACAGACTCCTGTTCTGAATCTAGAACCAGACATACTACTGTTCTGACTCCAGAACCAGACAGACTCCTGTTCGGACTACAGAACCAAACAGACTCCTGTTCTGACTCCAGAACCAGACAGGATGGAACTGTGTAGAGCATGATGTTGTTTTATGAGTATTTGGGTTTTCTTTTAAAGAAATGATAAATGGTGCAATGCAAATCAACTATGAAAAGAAATGTAGCTACACTGTATTCATGTAAAGATGTACTGTCTTGTTCTTTAGATTCCATATGCAAATATAATGCGAAAAGAAAAGATCACATCGCATCTCAACAAAAGCTGAATAGTAAGTCCAAGCAAGCCTTTATGATTTAATATGATATTACGTAATACATTCTAATTATTTAATCACTGTTTTTTTATTAAGTATGTGATGTTGGGGTGGTGCTCTCATGTTGCAAATGTGTCATATGTGTAACGCCTCAAATTTCATCTGATCATTTAATCAAACTGTCGTTTTTCCAGGGAATGTGGAAGCTTTTCCAGTAACATCTGAAAATCAACCTGAGTTTCTATGAACCTTAGGAACCATAAGTAGTAAAAACTATTTGAAATGAACAGCTACAAAAAAGGACATTTAAGTGTTCATTTTTAACAATACAACAATATGACATCATCCCTGAACCTGCACCATATCTGTCATTATGAAATCATCCCTGAACCTGCACCATATCTGTCATTATGACCTCATCCCTGAACCTGCACCATATCTGTCATTATGACCTCATCCCTGAACCTGCACCATATCTGTCATTATGACCTCATCCCTGAACCTGCACCATATCTGTCATTATGACCTCATCCCTGAACCTGCACCATATCTGTCATTATGACCTCATCCCACCATGAACCTCATCCCTGACCTGCACCATATCTGTCATTATGACCTCATCCCTGAACCTGCACCATATCTGTCATTATGACCTCATCCCTGAACCTGCACCATATCTGTCATTATGACCTCATCCCTGAACCTGCACCATATCTGTCATTATGACCTCATCCCTGAACCTGCACCATATCTGTCATTATGACCTCATCCCTGAACCTGCACCATATCTGTCATTATGAAATCATCCCTGAACCTGCACCATATCTGTCATTATGACCTCATCCCTGAACCTGCACCATATCTGTCATTATGACCTCATCCCTGAACCTGCACCATATCTGTCATCCCTGAACCTGACCATCATTATGACCCATCCCTGAACCTGCACCATATCTGTCATTATGACCTCATCCCTGAACCTGCACCATATCTGTCATTATGACCTCATCCCTGAACCTGCACCATATCTGTCCCTCATCCCTGAACCTGCACCATATCTGTCATTATGAAATCATCCCTGAACCTGCACCATATCTGTCATTATGACCTCATCCCTGAACCTGCACCATATCTGTCATTATGACCTCATCCCTGAACCTGCACCATATCTGTCATTATGACCTCATCCCTGAACCTGCACCATATCTGTCATTATGACCTCATCCCTGAACCTGCACCATATCTGTCATTATGACCTCATCCCTGAACCTGCACCATATCTGTCATTATGACCTCATCCCTGAACCTGCACCATATCTGTCATTATGACCTCATCCCTGAACCTGCACCATATCTGTCATTATGACCTCATCCCTGAACCTGCACCATATCTGTCATTATGACCTCATCCCTGAACCTGCACCATATCTGTCATTATGACCTCATCCCTGAACCTCATCCCTGAACCTGCACCATATCTGTCATTATGACCTCATCCCTGAACCTGCACCATATCTGTCATTATGACCTCATCCCTGAACCTGCACCATATCTGTCATTATGACCTCATCCCTGAACCTGCACCATATCTGTCATTATGACCTCATCCCTGAACCTGCACCATATCTGTCATTATGACCTCATCCCTGAACCTGCACCATATCTGTCATTATGACCTCATCCCTGAACCTGCACCATATCTGTCATTATGACCTCATCCCTGAACCTGCACCATATCTGTCTGACCTCATCCCTGAACCTGCACCATATCTGTCATGACCTCATCCCTGAACCTGCACCATATCTGTCATTATGACCTCATCCCTGAACCTGCACCATATCTGTCATCTGCACCATATCTGTCATTATGACCTCATCCCTGAACCTGCACCATATCTGTCATTATGACCTCATCCCTGAACCTGCACCATATCTGTCATTATGACCTCATCCCTGAACCTGCACCATATCTGTCATTATGACCTCATCCCTGAACCTGCACCATATCTGTCATTATGACCTCATCCCTGAACCTGCACCATATCTGTCATTATGACCTCATCCCTGAACCTGCACATATCTGTCATTATGACCTCATCCCTGAACCTGCACCATATCTGTCATTATGACCTCATCCCTGAACCTGCACCATATCTGTCATTATGACCTCATCCCTGAACCTGCACCATATCTGTCATTATGACCTCATCCCTGAACCTGCACCATATCTGTCATTATGACCTCATCCCTGAACCTGCACCATATCTGTCATTATGACCTCATCCCTGAACCTGCACCATATCTGTCATTATGACCTCATCCCTGAACCTGCACCATATCTGTCATTATGACCCTGCACCATATCTGTCATTATGACCTCATCCCTGAACCTGCACCATATCTGTCATTATGACCTCATCCCTGAACCTGCACCATATCTGTCATTATGACCTCATCCCTGAACCTGCACCATATCTGTCATTATGACCTCATCCCTGAACCTGCACCATATCTGTCATTATGAAATCATCCCTGAACCTGCACCATATCTGTCATTATGACCTCATCCCTGAACCTGCACCATATCTGTCATTATGACCTCATCCCTGAACCTGCACCATATCTGTCATTATGACCTCATCCCTGAACCTGAACAGAACAGTGATGAAATATTAACCTGATTCAAAGTGAACATTGCGAATAGTGTCCAAATGTACTTTATTGATTTATATTATTGATATACTGTACAGTACTGTGTTACTGTAGCCCAACTCCTCCCACCTGTACATATTCTTGAAACGCTCCATTACATATCTGTTGGCAATGATATATATGTTTCAACTCTACATTACTTAGTACTTAAACAGTCCGACTACTGTACAGAGTACTGATATGTCACAAGGGAACATTAAAACAGACTTACATTTGTCCTTGTTTCAAAAATATAATGAATGAATTGTCAATAATACAAAAACAATAATGTTATTAAAAGCTGTTAATGAAAATGTATTTAATTATGTTCTTGTAGTTTCTCTACTATTTATGTGTATAAATAAAAAAAGTATATATAATAGTTGAACAGTCTTCTTTTGATTAAATTTACATTTATTGTGTTGACAATATTTTTGTGCTGAGAATAAAGATAGCCTTTTATGATGCATTATCTTCTAACTCCAAGACATTTTGGTGAATTTACAAATTCGTTGTTTGGTTATTTTTTCTGTTTTGCGTGAATTCACTACATTGATTCTGTACACACTTTGTATGCACTCTGTATGCACTCTGTACACTCTCTGTACGCACTCTGTATGCACTCTGTACACTCTCTGTACGCACTCTGTATGCACTCTGTATGCACTCTGTACACTCTCTGTACGCACTCTGTATGCACTCTGTACACTCTCTGTACGCACTCTGTACACTCTCTGTACACTCTCTGTACACACTCTGTATGCACTCTGTACACACTCTGTACACTCTCTGTACGCACTCTGTATGCACTCTGTACGCTCTCTGTACACACTCTGTACGCACTCTGTACACTCTCTGTACACACTCTGTACGCACTCTGTACGCACTCTGTACACTCTCTGTACACACTCTGTACGCACTCTGTACACACTCTGTACGCACTCTGTACGCACTCTGTACGCTCTCTGTACACACTCTGTACACACTCTGTACACACTCTGTACGCACTCTGTACGCACTCTGTACGCACTCTGTACGCACTCTGTATGCACTCTGTACACTCTCTGTACGCACTCTGTACGCACTCTGTACGCACTCTGCACAATCTCTGTACGCACTCTGTACGCACTCTGTACACACTGATTCAATCCGTTATATTATGTACCAATGCAGTTGCTGTTCTCCACGAAGAACGGTTCCTAAGCAAATGTGTCTTCGAAAACTGTATTGGTTACGTTTCTTGAGCCAAATTCTCTCCCCAGGGTGGAAAAATGAAAAAATCACTGAACATAACCTGTAGTTATTTACCCTATAGACACAACCTATAGTTATTTACCCTATAGACATAACTTATAGTTATTTACCCTATAGACATAACCTATAGTTATTTACCCTATAGATATAACCTATAGTTATTTACCCTATAGATATAACCTATAGTTATTTACCCTATAGACATAACTTATAGTTATTTACCCTATAGATATAACCTATAGTTATTTACCCTATAGACATAACCTATAGTTATTTACCCTATAGATATAACCTATAGTTATAGTTATATAACCTATAGTTATTTACCTATAGTTATTTACCCTATAGACATAACCTATAGTTATTTACCCTATAGACATAACCTATAGTTATTTACCCTATAGACATAACCTATAGTTATTTACATAACCTATAGTTATTTACTATAGACATAACCTATAGTTATTTACCCTATAGACACCCTATAACCTATAACCTATAGTTATTTACCCTATAGACATAACCTATAGTTATTTACCCTATAGACATAACCTATAGTTATTTACCCTATAGACATAACCTATAGTTATTTACCCTATAGACATAACCTATACCCTATAGATATAACCTATAGTTATTTACCCTATAGATATAACCTATAGTTATTTACCCTATAGACACAACCCATAGTTATTTACCCTATAGACATAACCTATAGTTATTTACCCTATAGACATAACCTATAGTTATTTACCCTATAGATATAACCTATAGTTATTTACCCTATAGACATAACCTATAGTTATTTACCCTATAGACATAACTTATAGTTATTTACCCTATAGATATAACCTATAGTTATTTACCCTATAGACATAACCTATAGTTATTTACCCTATAGACATAACCTATAGTTATTTACCCTATAGACATAACCTATAGTTATTTACCCTATAGACATAACCTATAGTTATTTACCCTATAGACATAACCTATAGTTATTTACCCTATAGACATAACTTATAGTTATTTACCCTATAGACATAACCTATAGTTATTTACCCTATAGACATAACCTATAGTTATTTACCCTATAGACATAACCTATAGTTATTTACCCTATAGACATAACCTATAGTTATTTACCCTATAGACATAACCTATAGTTATTTACCCTATAGACATAACCTTTAGTTATTTACCCTATAGACATAACCTATAGTTATTTACCGTATAGACATAACTCATAGTTATTTACCCTATAGATATAACCTATAGTTATTTACCCTGAATCTGACATATGCCTTATTGACATATGTGTTATTGACATGTATGTCTTATTGATATATGTCTTATTGACGTGTATGTCTTATATGTCTTATTGACATGTATGTCTTATTGACATGTATGTCTTACATGTGTGTCTTATTGATATATGTCTTATCGAAATTTTGGGGTGGCAGTGGCTCAGTGGGTTGAGTCGGGTCCCTCCTGGGAAATTGTCGAGGTGTCCATGAGCAAGACACCTAACCCCAGCTGCTCCTGGCGAGCCTGCAGTCGCCTTGCATGCTAGACGCGGTCGTCAGTGTATGAATGAGTGAATGAATGGGTGAATTTGACGCAGGATCTGTAAAGCGCTTTGGATAAAAGCGCTATATAAAAGCGCAGCATTTACCATTAAAAGCGCAGCATTTATTTATGTCTTATTGAAATGTATGTCT
This sequence comes from Dallia pectoralis, assembly GCA_029465975.1. Classification (NCBI taxonomy): domain Eukaryota; kingdom Metazoa; phylum Chordata; class Actinopteri; order Esociformes; family Umbridae; genus Dallia; species Dallia pectoralis. The sequence goes on along the minus strand of CM055736.1, from coordinate 23,366,027 downwards.
TATTGACATATGTCTTATTGACATATGTCTTATTGACATATGTCTTATTGACATGTATGTCTTATTGACGTATGTCTTATTGACGTACGTCTTCTTGACATGTATGTCTTATTGACATGTATGTCTTATTGACGTATGTCTTATTGACGTATGTCTTATTGACATATGTCTTCTTGACATGTATGTCTTATTGACGTATGTCTTATTGACATATGTCTTCTTGACATGTATGTCTTATTGACGTATGTCTTATTGACGTATATCGTCTTGACATGTATGTCTTATTGACATATGTCTTATTGACATATGTCTTATTGACATGTATGTCTTATTGACGTATGTCTTATTGACGTACGTTTTCTTGACATGTATGTCTTATTGACATGTATGTCTTATTGACGTATGTCTTATTGACATATGTCTTCTTGACATGTATGTCTTCTTGACGTATGTCTTCTTGACATATGTCTTATTGACATGTATGTGTTATTGACGTATGTCTTATTGACATGTGTCTTCTTGACATGTATGTCTTATTGACGTATGTCTTTTTGACGTATGTCTTATTGACGTATGTCTTCTTGACATGTATGTCTTATTGACATATGTCTTATTGACATGTATGTTTTATTGACGTATGTCTTATAGTTGACAGTTACCAGCCTGGCTCTCCAAATGCAAGACCTTAAATCAAGTCTAGTCATTGACTTATCCTGTTTGAACTAATGATGCAATCATACATGTCTACTAAGAAACAGCTTTGAAGCCAATTTGTGTGGGGGTGGTTGGTATGACATTCTGTTGGGGTGGTTGGTATGACATTGTGTGGGGGTGGTTGGTATGACATTCTGTTGGGGTGGTTGGTATGACATTGTGTTGGGGTGGTTGGTATGACATTGTGTTGGGGTGGTTGGTATGACATTCTGTTGGGGTGGTTGGTATGGCATTCTGTTGGGGTGGTTGGTATGGCATTCTGTTGGGGTGGTTGGTATGACATTCTGTTGGGGTGGTTGGTATGGCATTCTGTTGGGGTGGTTGGTATGACATTCTGTTGGGGTGGTTGGTATGACATTCTGTTGGGGTGGTTGGTATGGCATTCTGTTGGGGTGGTTGGTATGGCATTCTGTTGGGGTGGTTGGTATGGCATTCTGTTGGGGTGGTTGGTATGACATTCTGTTGGGGTGGTTGGTATGACATTCTGTTGGGGTGGTTGGTATGACATTCTGTTGGGGTGGTTGGTATGACATTCTGTTGGGGTGGTTGGTATGGCATTCTGTTGGGGTGGTTGGTATGACATTCTGTTGGGGTGGTTGGTATGACATTCTGTTGGGGTGGTTGGTATGGCATTCTGTTGGGGTGGTTGGTATGACATTCTGTTGGGGTGGTTGGTATGACATTCTGTTGGGGTGGTTGGTATGACATTCTGTTGGGGTGGTTGGTATGACATTGTTTTTAGATGGTATTATGTGTCTTATCTCTGTTTTCTGTAGTACCTTTGTTACTGGTCAACTCAGTGAGCATTGTTCTTCTCCTGATGTTTGGCTGAAGGAGTCTGGCAGATGGAGACAACAAGACAGCAACATTTTTCACTAAAATTACAAATCAACAATTGGTTAATACATTGAAAATGTATTAGTTATGCTATTTGTGGTGATTTTGTCACGAGTGATGAGGTTTTGTTTCCACACGGACGATATTTGGTGGTGCACCGCATCTTTGGTTACGTTCTGTTCACAGCTGTTAGCATTTTATTCATTAGTGGGCTATAAAGGTTTGATAGCGGGTGTTCCCTGGTGCTTAGCATAGTTTAACGTCACAACGTTATTGAGGTGAGTGTGAGAAGTAGTTGAAGACGTGCTGTTGTCTGAATGTTTCATTATAAGACGCTAGATGTGCACTTTCATTTAGTTTACAACAGTTTAGCTATTTAGTATTTAAAATAACTCTTTTTTAAACGGATACGTGGCTTTTCATATGGCTTCCTCCTACACTACACCCCACAACCGTGACACATTTATATTTTAATCAGTCAATAACACAGAATAAAATGGCATAACAAATGTATTGAACTGTTAAATGTAGTCATGACATAACATTGTACGCTTTCCACTGTCAACTGTGTAAATAATAATAATTTTATTACATTTTGTAACTCCCAGAGGAACCATGAAGGGATTTATATGGAATTACTTTACTAGAATCCCAAGCGCTGATTGGGTTAGGGGGCTGTCCACAGGGGAGTGTCCACATGTTTATGTCTGTCTGGCCCAAGCACTGATTGGGTTAGGGGAGTGTCCACATGTTTATGTCTGTTTGGCCCAAGCACTGATTGGGTTAGGGGAGTGTCCACATGTTTATGTATGCTTGGCCCAAGCACTGATTGGGTTAGGGGAGTGTCCACATGTTTATGTATGCTTGGCCCAAGCACTGATTGGGTTAGGGGAGTGTCCACATGTTTATGTCTGTTTGGCCCAAGCACTGATTGGGTTAGGGGAGTGTCCACATGTTTATGTCTGTTTGGCCTAAGCACTGATTGGGTTAGGGGAGTGTCCACATGTTTATGTCTGTTTGGCCCAAGCACTGATTGGGTTAGGGGGTGTCCATATGTTTATGTATGTTTGGCCCAAGCACTGATTGGGTTAGGGGGTGTCCATATGTTTATGTATGTTTGGCCCAAGCACTGATTGGGTTAGGGGAGTGTCCATATGTTTATGTCTGTTTGGCCAAGCCCACTCATAGTTGTTTTAGACTCAAAATGCTGATACAATCTCTATATGTACCAATTATAGTAAGTAAGTTTACAACAACCAAGGACATTGTTTTGGCCTGTTACTGCAACAATTGATACACACATAATAAAGAAATTCAAAATGGACTACAATAAAATCTAAAATATGTAATATGTATGTAAATATGAAAGGTGCAAATGTCCAGTGTGAGTTCTGTGTGACTGTGTGAATGTGGGGAGCAGACTATATTGAGTTTGATTCCAATAGCATGTTCCTGAGGCATACTGCTGTAGGAGAGCAGACTATATTGAGTTTGATTCCAATAGCATGTTCCTGAGGCCTACTGCTGTAGGAGAGCAGACTATATTGAGGTTGATTCCAATAGCATGTTCCTGAGGTCTACTGCTGTAGGAGAGCAGACTATATTGAGGTTGATTCCAATAGCATGTTCCTGAGGCCTACTGCTGTAGGAGAGCAGACTATACTGAGGTTGATTCCAATAGCATGTTCCTGAGGCCTACTGCTGTAGGAGAGCAGACTATATTGAGTTTGATTCTCATGCTGTTATGTTGGTCATCGAAACATGCTATCTTATGCTGTTATTGAACTGTTGGTCATCGAAACATGCTATCTTATGCTGTTATTGAACTGGTGGTCATCTAAACATGCTATCTTATGCTGTTATTGAACTTGCTTGAACATGCTATCTTGATGTGGACATCACATTACTCATGTGATCTTTGCTTGACACTGCCAGAGGATTGTCTAGCCTTTATAGTTATTTTTTTCCAGGTTTTTTGTCTAGGTATTGATTCTTGCGTACTTATTTGTGCCATTTACTCCTTGGGGGTGGCAGGTTGTGTATCTATAGGCAATTTGTGACTGATATTGTAAAAAGGTTTCTTTAAAAACAATTTGATTAATGGAATAATCTTCATACTTTCTTCTGGAGAAACATATTCATGACTTGAGAAATGTGCAGTGTTGCATGATTCCCTTTTATAAATATATTTCACAAAATAAGAAATGAAAATGGAACTCAAACCAGTTGTTTTATTTCTAACTAAATTTTTTCTAAACTTGATTAAAGGTGTCAACCATTTCAGGAAACTCTATATACCTCCTCAAGAATGGGCTTCACATTGGGCCATATTCTTCAACCGTTAAGAAGAAATTCATTCTTAAAACCCATTTACGCAGTTTCTACGAAGATTCATTTTTGTGACAAATCATTAGTCTCTGCGTTTTCATCTATTGTACAGTGTTTAAATATTATGAAGATTAACATTATTAATAATATTCAATTATTTCAAATATTTGCATATGTTTAACACTTTTCTGTGGATGGCACACCTGAGATTGCGGTCATTCCGATAATGTGCCCGATGCGCTGGTCTAGCTCAGTAAGGACAGTGCAAGCCTTTCCCCCTCCTGGTCAGTATTTGGCAATACTTTTTTTTGCCTCAAACTTAATGTTAAACCATTTATTTTTTATGTCATCAGTGGTGCGCCCTTCCCCTGACACAGAACGAGTAATTAAATCCCAGGCATCCTTTTTGTATTTCATTTTGCAACCACTACTGACGCTGCTAAATATTACACTTTTTTGCCTGTTCACTTCTTGCAGAAGTATTTCCACTTCTGAACTACTGAAGTTTTTTTCTTTTGGCGTCTGATCCTCTACTGTCTTTACATTTTCGTTTCGGCATTTTCCACTTCAGTTTTTATGATGAGTTTCCACTCCGTCCTGCAGTTTAATGCCCTTTCATGGGAAATACCGGGGCGTTTACCTATGCTAATTAGGAACAACTCACACGCACTTTCAATTTACGAGGACGTGGTATTCATCATTATAGGAATGTAGGTGTAAGGCCACAGTTACAACCTAAAAACAATTCAGTGTCTTTGTGTTGGTCTCTGGATAGAGATCTTCAGGCCAGCTGCTAGTGAGCTTCAAGCCAGCTGTGTTTGTCACATTGACCCTGAGAGGAATTTTATTACCCGTAGGTTGATCCTAAATACACGAAGGGAGAATATTTTATGGAATTATCATCATATGTTTATCAGGGGGATTATACCTCAAAGCTAGTTTTATCTAAGATTAGTTCCCTGTAAGCTTGTGGTAATGTGTCCTTAGATATTCACATTGATGTAGTATCACAGGTCTGTGGTCAGCCTGCACAAAAGTAGTGCACAGAGGGTACCATTTGCTTGAAAGTGAAAAATATAGGTAAAATAGCGTGAATTAACTCTATGTATCAATGAACTCTCTGTATTGAGATAAAAATGTACATTTGTATTAGCGATCTCAAAGAAATATACCTGTAAACTACCAGAAACATAACTATGTTCAATCATTATGGGTTTGTCTTTAGGTAATGTGGATGTATATGCTCTTATACACGTATGTCACATAGTCAGTCAGATCTAGCAGGTTATCTCAGAAAATTATTTAACCAAGAAATTAATGTTTTTACATACTGAATTCGTTTAAAGCAAAATCAGTGTTCCGAATCAGAAAGAGGCTTATTCTGTATACATTGGCAAACTGTGCAAAATGGGTTTTTAGGCTTTATAATGTACTGTGCAATATTAAACCTGTTTATGAAAGAATACATGCAAATGCGCTACATCTGCTAGTTGTTATTGAGATGGGCTACATATGTTTTGGTTAATGAGTGCTGATCTGTTTCAAATAACCCGCTTAAATGATTAATGAGAAATGGAAGAGTAACGTATGTGTGTATTTGTATGTATGTGAGCGATGATGTTTCATCTCACCAGATTATTTTTCTATTTTTGTTATTGAGTTATTTAGTTGAAAACCCTTTTAAAACAGACAGTTAGACAGGCAGCAACATTACACAATAAAAACCCTTTTAAAACAGGCAGCTAGACAGGCAGCAACATTACACAATAAAAACCCTTTTAAAACAGGCAGCTAGACAGGCAGCAACATTACACAGTGAAAATCCTTTTAAAACCGGCAGTTAGACAGGCAGCAACATTACACAGTGAAAACCCTTTTAAAACCGGCAGTTAGACAGGCAGCAACATTACACAGTGAAAACCCTTTTAAAACCGGCAGTTAGACAGGCAGCAACATTACACAGTGAAAACCCTTTTAAAACCGGCAGTTAGACAGGCAGCAACATTACACAGTGAAAATCCTTTTAAAACCGGCAGGCAGCAACATTACACAGTGAAAACCCTTTTAAAACCGTTAGACAGGCAGCAACATTACACAGTGAAAACCCTTTTAAAACCGGCAGTTAGACAGGCAGCAACATTACACAGTGAAAATCCTTTTAAAACCGGCAGTTAGACAGGCAGCAACATTACACAATGAAAAACCTTTTAAAACCGGCAGTTAGACAGGCAGCAACATTACACAATGAAAACCCTTTTAAAACCGGCAGTTAGACAGGCAGCAACATTACACAGTGAAAACCCTTTTAAAACCGGCAGTTAGACAGGCAGCAACATTACACAATGAAAACCCTTTTAAAACCGGCAGTTAGACAGGCAGCAACATTACACAATGAAAACCCTTTTAAAACCGGCAGTTAGACAGGCAGCAACATTACACAGTGAAAACCGGCAGTTACAGGCTTTTAAAATTTAACATAAAAAAACATCTCTTGTACAATATATACATAACTTCAGTTAAGAACATTGTGGAAAAAAAGAATGAAAGATAAATAAAAAGGGGATTCTTAAGGTAATAAGGAAAAACTTAAGTGTTAAAGACCATAAATAAAAACATTCCGGCATAACCACTAAGCAATTACAAAATCAAGAGTGAGGAATAACAGATGGCAATCAAAACAGTAGAAAACATGAAACATCTTTACAAATCTTTTGAGCTGCTTAACATGAATACATTTTTTAATACATATAAAACAGTTTGAAGTCATTGAAAAAAATATATAAAGGCGGGCTTGCCATTTCTCCACTTGCTACAATGAATATCATATTTACCCATAAGAATGATCATATCGTGTCGGCAGTTAGACAGGCAGCAACATTTCCTGTCAAACTCAAAGGACCTCAAATGAACAACTTCTACAGGCGCTGGGTTAGGGTAAGTTCTCTTAATACATCCAGGCGCTGGGTAAGTTCTCTTAATACATCCAGGCGCTGGGTTAGTTCTCTTAATACATCCAGGCGCTGGGTTAGTTCTCTTAATACATCCAGGCGCTGGGTTAGTTCTCTTAATACATCCAGGCGCTGGGTTAGTTCTCTTAATACATCCAGGCGCTGGGTTAGTTCTCTTAATACATCCAGGCGCTGGGTTAGTTCTCTTAATACATCCAGGCGCTGGGTTAGTTCTCTTAATACATCCAGGCGCTGGGTTCCAGGCGCTTCTCTTAATACATCCAGGCGCTGGGTTAGTTCTCTTAATACATCCAGGCGCTGGGTTAGTTCTCTTAATACATCCAGGCGCTGGGTTAGTTCTCTTAATACATCCAGGCGCTGGGTTAGTTCTCTTAATACATCCAGGCGCTGGGTTAGTTCTCTTAATACATCCAGGCGCTGGGTTAGTTCTCTTAATACATCCAGGCGCTGGGTTAGTTCTCTTAATACATCCAGGCGCTGGGTAAGTTCTCTTGGGTTAGTTCTACATCCAGGCGCTGGGTTAGTTCTCTTAATACATCCAGGCGCTGGGTTAGTTCTCTTAATACATCCAGGCGCTGGGTTAGTTCTCTTAATACATCCAGGCGCTGGGTTAGTTCTCTTAATACATCCAGGCGCTGGGTTAGTTCTCTTAATACATCCAGGCGCTGGGTTAGTTCTCTTAATACATCCAGGCGCTGGGTTAGGGTTAGTCCTCTTAATACATCCATGGGCTGAACGCATGTTGCTCTCACTAAATGTAATGACTTCCCTGACGTTTCCTTGTGAATTTAAACAACATGTTTTGTTACTGAAATCTACGTTACGTAGATAAAACAAGAGCTTCTTGAGAAATTTAGAAGTACTTGCTGTATTTGTCATGGTTCAGACATTACAGCTGATGTATGATTAAAGTATTGAATAGTTATTATAGATATATTTAATAGTTATTGGAGATGTATTTAATAGTTATTAGAGATATATTTAATAATTTCATATCTTAGTTATTATGCAGAACCTTAAATCTCAGAGGGCCATGCCTGATTAGACACACAGATTCGTCCTGTCCTAGCTAGTATTCTGCTGTGAGCTCATTGAAACAAATGCATTGATCTGGATTAGGTCAGTACAGTAGAAATAGTTATCTATTTTAGATTCTACCGCTTAGTAGTATTGTTTAAATACAACTGCTAAATCCCACTGATGTCGCATTCATGCATGTCCTGGCTGCAACAAAGCCTCTGTTAGTTTATTTATCTCTGTTTAATCCTCTGTGGTGAAGGATACCATAAGAGCTTTAATTGAACTGGACTGAGGTAATAACTATATGACAGCACTAATAACTACATTACTTCCTTCCAAATCTCTAAATAATGGCAGATCTTTGCTGAGGTGGATTTTATGCTAGGGTTTGTGTAACATTATTCAGTAAATAGACATCAAACATTGTAATATGATTAAAGAGAACTGGTCATGCCTGAGAATAACTGTCATAATGCGTGATAGAGGCGTGCATTTAGTTTATTATTTATTATTATTATTATTTATTAACTGTCATACTGCGTGATTGAGGCATGCATTTAGTTTATTATTTATTATTATTATTATTTATTTACTGTCATACTGCGTGATAGAGGCATGCATTTAGTTTATTATTTATTATTATTATTATTTATTAACTGTCATAATGCGTGATAGAGGCATGCATTTAGTTTATTATTTATTATTATTTATTAACTGTCATACTGCGTGATAGAGGCATGCATTTAGTTTATTATTTATTATTATTTATTAACTGTCATACTGCGTGATAGAGGCATGCATTTAGTTTATTATTATTATTATTTATTAACTGTCATACTGCGTAATAGAGGCATGCATTTAGTTTATTATTTATTATTATTTATTAACTGTCATACTGCGTAATAGAGGCATGCATTTAGTTTATTATTTATTATTATTTATTAACTGTCATACTGCGTGATAGAGGCATGCATTTAGTTTATTATTATTATTATTTATTAACTGTCATACTGCGTAATAGAGGCATGCATTTAGTTTATTATTTATTATTATTTATTAACTGTCATACTGCGTGATAGAGGCATGCATTTAGTTTATTATTATTATTATTTATTAACTGTCATACTGCGTAATAGAGGCATGCATTTAGTTTATTATTTATTATTATTTATTAACTGTCATACTGCGTGATAGAGGCATGCATTTAGTTTATTATTTATTATTATTTATTAACTGTCATACTGCGTGATTGAGGCATGCATTTAGTTTATTATTTATTATTATTATTATTTATTAACTGTCATACTGCGTGATTGAGGCATGCATTTAGTTTATTATTTATTATTATTATTATTTATTTACTGTCATACTGCGTGATAGAGGCATGCATTTAGTTTAGTTTATTATTTTATTATTTATTAACTGTCATTGCATTTAGTTAGAGGCATGCATTTATTAATTTATTAACTGTGTCATAATGCGTGATAGAGGCATGCATTTATTATTATTATTATTTATTAACTGTCATACTGCGTGATAGAGGCATGCATTTAGTTTATTATTATTATTTATTAACTGTCATAATGCGTGATAGAGGCATGCATTTAGTTTATTATTTATTATTATTTATTAACTGTCATACTGCGTGTCATTTAGTTTATTATTTATTATTATTATTTATTAACTGTCATAATGCGTGATAGAGGCATGCATTTAGTTTATTATTTATTATTATTTATTAACTGTCATAATGCGTGATAGAGGCATGCATTTAGTTTATTATTTATTATTATTTATTAACTGTCATACTGCGTGATAGAGGCATGCATTTAGTTTATTATTTATTATTATTTATTAACTGTCATACTGCGTGATAGAGGCATGCATTTAGTTTATTATTATTATTATTTATTAACTGTCATACTGCGTAATAGAGGCATGCATTTAGTTTATTATTTATTATTATTTATTAACTGTCATACTGCGTGATAGAGGCATGCATTTAGTTTATTATTTATTATTATTATTATTTATTCAACTGTCTGTTATAATGCGTGATAGAGGCATGCATTTAGTTTATTATTTATTATTATTTATTAACTGTCATACTGCGTGATAGAGGCATGCATTTAGTTTATTATTATTATTTATTAACTGTCATAATGCGTGATAGAGGCATGCATTTAGTTTATTATTTATTATTATTTATTAACTGTCATACTGCGTGATAGAGGCATGCATTTAGTTTATTATTTATTATTATTATTATTTATTAACTGTCATAATGCGTGATAGAGGCATGCATTTAGAATTACATGTAGAACTGTTTAATAGCATCTGTGTAGAGATGTCTGAGCTCATGTTGTTGGAATATCTGTTGATTAATCAGACTGATTCCTAATCATCACAACTGTAAACAGGTACTTGTGCCATGGCAACCAAGAAAACTCTAAAGGTGGTACTTATTGACCTGAGTGGAACTCTTCATGTAGAAGACTCGGCTGTGCCTGGAGCACAGGAAGCACTCAACAGGTCAGTCCCCTAACCCAACACTAACCTCTAACCTGTAGATTTAAGCACACAACCGGTCAGTCCCCTAACCCAACACTGACCTCTAACCCTAAGGCCTCTACAGGTCAGTCCCCTAACCCAACACTGACCTCTAACCCTAAGGCCTCTACAGGTCAGTCCCCTAACCCAACACTAATCTGTGTCCCGGTCATATTAAACACAATTGTAATAAACACCATGTTCTGAATTACATTAGGTTGCGTCAGGCTTCTGTGGCCGTGAAGTTTGTGACCAACACAACTAAAGAGTGTAAAAGGAACCTGTTGGCGCGTCTTTTAAGTTTAAATTTTGACATCAAGGAGCATGAGATCTTCACATCCCTTACCGCAGCCAGGAGTCTGGTGGAGCAGAGACAACTACGCCCCCTGCTGCTGGTAGAAGACAGTGCACTAGAGGACTTCTCAGGTTTAAACACATGAGCATATCATTTCAGGTTTAAACACATGAGTATATCATTTCAGGTTTAAACACATGAGTATATCATTTCAGGTTTAAACACATGAGTATATCATTTCAGGTTTAAACACATGAGCATATCATTTCAGGTTTAAACACATGAGCATATCATTTCAGGTTTAAACACATGAGTATATCATTTCAGGTTTAAACACATGAGCATATCATTTCAGGTTTAAACACATGAGTCATGAGCATATCATTTCAGGTTTAAACACATGAGCATATCATTTCAGGTTTAAACACATGAGTATATCATTTCAGGTTTAAACACATGAGCATATCATTTCAGGTTTAAACACATGAGTATATCATTTCAGGTTTAAACACATGAGTATATCATTTCAGGTTTAAACACATGAGCATATCATTTCAGGTTTAAACACATGAGTATATCATTTCAGGTTTAAACACATGAGCATATCATTTCAGGTTTAAACACATGAGTATATCATTTCAGGTTTAAACACATGAGCATATCATTTCAGGTTTAAACACATGAGCATATCATTTCAGGTTTAAACACATGAGTATATCATTTCAGGTTTAAACACATGAGCATATCATTTCAGGTTTAAACACATGAGTATATCATTTCAGGTTTAAACACATGAGTATATCATTTCAGGTTTAAACACATGAGCATATCATTTCAGGTTTAAACACATGAGTATATCATTTCAGGTTTAAACACATGAGCATATCATTTCAGGTTTAAACACATGAGTATATCATTTCAGGTTTAAACACATGAGCATATCATTTCAGGTTTAAACACATGAGCATATCATTTCAGGTTTAAACACATGAGTATATCATTTCAGGTTTAAACACATGAGTATATCATTTCAGGTTTAAACACATGAGTATATCATTTCAGGTTTAAACACATGAGCATATCATTTCAGGTTTAAACACATGAGCATATCATTTCAGGTTTAAACACATGAGCATATCATTTCAGGTTTAAACACATGAGCATATCATTTCAGGTTTAAACACATGAGCATATCATTTCAGGTATAAACACATGAGTATATCATTTCAGGTATAAACACATGAGTATATCATTTCAGGTATAAACACATGAGTATATCATTTTTGATTACTATTTACTGTAGATTTTCCTGTATAAAAATCCTATTGTGTTATTGGTTGTGCAGGATTGGAGGTATCTGAGCCCAACGCTGTAGTGATAGGTTTATCTCCAGACCACTTAAACTATCACAGGATGAATACAGCCTTCAGGTAGTGACATGCATTTATTTTCAAAATTTGATTTGTTTTTGTGGGCCTGAGGGATTTTCCAGAAAGATGGACTGGTAATCCTGTGAGATCTGTCAAACAAGAAATGTATCAAACTTAACATTTTTATTTCCAGAAGGAGTGTTTGAAGTGAAACTTCAGAAACTATAGCAACAAATGCTCTAAAACAAACCTGCAACCTCCTAGGTTAAGTTGATCTATTCAAGTGAATACAATGCTGAGCTTTTTCCTTTTCAGAATATCCCATTGACGTGGGAACACATTCTTGAACCTAAAACAGATTCTTTGGATCATTCAGAATCATTTAGTTTTTAATTAATTTAACTTTCAATTATTTATCTGCCCAACTTACTGAACTTCTAAAAATTTGTTTTGTTTAAATATTCCAACTCTGTGAATTAATTTGTGATTTCAACAAAATAAATATTCAGTAACAATCACCACAAGCCAGATTAGTGTTAGAAGCCTGACATAAATAACTGACGGAGGGTAAGTTCCTCAGTGGCAAATCACGATTTTATCGTCAAACAGACCTACACGTGTAATTATAATAATGTAATTAAAAAAACACTTATTACAAATCTGATGATATTTCTTGTCAAACCTGGAAGCTGAATTGTAGTGGACTACAGTATGTAAGTAAAGGATATGTATGTAAAGGATAGTTCCAATGCCTACTCCTATATTAATAATATAAAATAAATCAAGTGCTTATCATGAAAACACTTACATTATATTTATAATTGTCACTGTGTAGGAACAAAAGATCAAGACAACAGATAAAAACACAAATGTTTTTGGATATGACATGTACGATACCACGTTAACACGGACGATACCGCGTTAACACGGACGATACCGCGTTAACACGGACGATACCGCGTTAACACGGACGATACCGCGTTAACACGGACGATACCGCGTTAACACGGACGATACCGCGTTAACACGGACGATACCGCGTTAACACGGACGATACCGCGTTAACACGGACAATAATATTTGTCTTTTGGCTCCTGGATGTCCATCACTTTTTGTCATGAGAACCTGTTTGAATGTTGTATTCATGATTTAAACAAGCCAATCTGGAACCCGAATCTGTTGTATTCATGATTTAAACAAGCCAATCTGGAACCTGAATCTGTTGTATTCATGATTTAAACAAGCCAATCTGGAACCCGAATCTGTTGTATTCATGATTTAAACAAGCCAATCTGGAACCTGAATCTGTTGTATTCATGATTTAAACAAGCCAATCTGGAACCCGAATCTGTTGTATTCATGATTTAAACAAGCCAATCTGGAACCCGAATCTGTTGTATTCATGATTTAAACAAGCCAATCTGGAACCCGAATCTGTTGTATTCATGATTTAAACAAGCCAATCTGGAACCCGAATCTGTTGTATTCATGATTTAAACAAGCCAATCTGGAACCCGAATCTGTTGTATTCATGATTTAAACAAGCCAATCTGGAACCCGAATCTGTTGTATTCATGATTTAAACAAGCCAATCTGGAACCCGAATCTGTTGTATTCATGATTTAAACAAGCCAATCTGGAACCCGAATCTGTTGTATTCAAGCCAATCTGAACCCGAATTTAAACAAGCCAATCTGGAACCCGAATCTGTTGTATTCATGATTTAAACAAGCCAATCTGGAACCCGAATCTGTTGTATTCATGATTTAAACAAGCCAATCTGGAACCCGAATCTGTTGTATTCATGATTTAAACAAGCCAATCTGGAACCCGAATCTGTTGTATTCATGATTTAAACAAGCCAATCTGGAACCCGAATCTGTTGTATTCATGATTTAAACAAGCCAATCTGGAACCCGAATCTGTTGTATTCATGATTTAAACAAGCCAATCTGGAACCCGAATCTGTTGTATTCATGATTTAAACAAGCCAATCTGGAACCCGAATCTGTTGTATTCATGATTTAAACAAGCCAATCTGGAACCCGAACTGTTGTATTCATGATTTAAACAAGCCAATCTGGAACCCGATTCATGATCTGTTGTATTCATGATTTAAACAAGCCAATCTGGAACCCGAATCTGTTGTATTCATGATTTAAACAAGCCAATCTGGAACCCGAATCTGTTGTATTCATGATTTAAACAAGCCAATCTGGAACCCGAATCTGTTGTATTCATGATTTAAACAAGCCAATCTGGAACCCGAATCTGTTGTATTCATGATTTAAACAAGCCAATCTGGAACCCGAATCTGTTGTATTCATGATTTAAACAAGCCAATCTGGAACCCGAATCTGTTGTATTCATGATTTAAACAAGCCAATCTGGAACCCGAATCTGTTGTATTCATGATTTAAACAAGCCAATCTGGAACCCGAATCTGTTGTATTCATGATTTAAACAAGCCAATCTGGAACCCGAATCTGTTGTATTCATGATTTAAACAAGCCAATCTGGAACCCGAATCTGTTGTATTCATGATTTAAACAAGCCAATCTGGAACCCGAATCTGTTGTATTCATGATTTAAACAAGCCAATCTGGAACCCGAATCTGTTGTATTCATGATTTAAACAAGCCAATCTGGAACCCGAATCTGTTGTATTCATGATTTAAACAAGCCAATCTGGAACCCGAATCTGTTGTATTCATCTCTGTTGTATTCATGATTTAAACAAGCCAATCTGGAACCCGAATCTGTTGTATTCATGATTTAAACAAGCCAATCTGGAACCCGAATCTGTTGTTGTTTAAACAAGCCAATCTGGAACCCGAATTCATGATTTAAACAAGCCAATCTGGAACCCGAATCTGTTGTATTCATGATTTAAACAAGCCAATCTGGAACCCGAATCTGTTGTATTCATGATTTAAACAAGCCAATCTGGAACCCGAATCTGTTGTATTCATGGAAAATTCAAGCCAATCTGAACCCGAATCTGTTGTATTCATGATTTAAACAAGCCAATCTGGAACCCGAATCTGTTGTATTCAAGCCAATGATTTAAACAAGCCAATCTGGAACCCGAATCTGTTGTATTCATGATTTAAACAAGCCAATCTGGAACCCGAATCTGTTGTATTCATGATTTAAACAAGCCAATCTGGAACCCGAATCTGTTGTATTCATGATTTAAACAAGCCAATCTGGAACCCGAATCTGTTGTATTCATGATTTAAACAAGCCAATCTGGAACCCGAATCTGTTGTATTCATGATTTAAACAAGCCAATCTGGAACCCGAATCTGTTGTATTCATGATTTAAACAAGCCAATCTGGAACCTGTTGTATTCGAAAACAAGCCAATCTGGAACCCGAATGTATTCATGATTTAAACAAGCCAATCTGGAACCCGAATCTGTTGTATTCATGATTTAAACAAGCCAATCTGGAACCCGAATCTGTTGTATTCATGATTTAAACAAGCCAATCTGGAACCCGAATCTGTTGTATTCATGATTTAAACAAGCCAATCTGGAACCCGAATCTGTTGTATTCATGATTTAAACAAGCCAATCTGGAACCCGAATCTGTTGTATTCATGATTTAAACAA
The DNA here is from genome assembly GCA_029465975.1 of Dallia pectoralis. NCBI lineage: Eukaryota > Metazoa > Chordata > Actinopteri > Esociformes > Umbridae > Dallia > Dallia pectoralis. The sequence goes on along the minus strand of CM055736.1, from coordinate 23,350,327 downwards.
GCCAATCTGGAACCCGAATCTGTTGTATTCATGATTTAAACAAGCCAATCTGGAACCCGAATCTGTTGTATTCATGATTTAAACAAGCCAATCTGGAACCCGAATCTGTTGTATTCATGATTTAAACAAGCCAATCTGGAACCCGAATCTGTTGTATTCATGATTTAAACAAGCCAATCTGGAACCCGAATCTGTTGTATTCATGATTTAAACAAGCCAATCTGGAACCCGAATCTGTTGTATTCATGATTTAAACAAGCCAATCTGGAACCCGAATCTGTTGTATTCATGATTTAAACAAGCCAATCTGGAACCCGAATCTGTTGTATTCATGATTTAAACAAGCCAATCTGGAACCCGAATCTGTTGTATTCATGATTTAAACAAGCCAATCTGGAACCCGAATCTGTTGTATTCATGATTTAAACAAGCCAATCTGGAACCCGAATCTGTTGTATTCATGATTTAAACAAGCCAATCTGGAACCCGAATCTGTTGTATTCATGATTTAAACAAGCCAATCTGGAACCCGAATCTGTTGTATTCATGATTTAAACAAGCCAATCTGGAACCCGAATCTGTTGTATTCATGATTTAAACAAGCCAATCTGGAACCCGATTTATTCAATTTAAACAAGCCAATCTGGAACCCGAATCTGTTGTATTCATGATTTAAACAAGCCAATCTGGAACCCGAATCTGTTGTATTCATGATTTAAACAAGCCAATCTGGAACCCGAATCATGATTTAAACAAGCCAATCTGGAACCCGAATCTGTTGTATTCATGATTTAAACAAGCCAATCTGGAACCCGAATCTGTTGTATTCATGATTTAAACAAGCCAATCTGGAACCCGAATCTGTTGTATTCATGATTTAAACAAGCCAATCTGGAACCCGAATCTGTTGTATTCATGTTTAAACAAGCCAATCTGGAACCCGAATCTGATTTAAACAAGCCAATCTGGAACCCGAATCTGTTGTATTCATGATTTAAACAAGCCAATCTGGAACCCGAATCTGTTGTATTCATGATTTAAACAAGCCAATCTGGAACCCGAATCTGTTGTATTCATGATTTAAACAAGCCAATCTGGAACCCGAATCTGTTGTATTCATGATTTAAACAAGCCAATCTGGAACCCGAATCTGTTGTATTCATGATTTAAACAAGCCAATCTGGAACCCGAATCTGTTGTATTCATGATTTAAACAAGCCAATCTGGAACCCGAATCTGTTGTATTCATGATTTAAACAAGCCAATCTGGAACCCGAATCTGTTGTATTCATGATTTAAACAAGCCAATCTGGAACCCGAATCTGTTGTATTCATGATTTAAACAAGCCAATCTGGAACCCGAATCTGTTGTATTCATGATTTAAACAAGCCAATCTGGAACCCGAATCTGTTGTATTCATGATTTAAACAAGCCAATCTGGAACCCGAATCTGTTGTATTCATGATTTAAACAAGCCAATCTGGAACCCGAATCTGTTGTATTCATGATTTAAACAAGCCAATCTGGAACCCGAATCTGTTGTATTCATGATTTAAACAAGCCAATCTGGAACCCGAATCTGTTGTATTCATGATTTAAACAAGCCAATCTGGAACCCGAATCTGTTGTATTCATGATTTAAACAAGCCAATCTGGAACCTGAATCTCTGTTGTATTCATGATTTAAACAAGCCAATCTGGAACCTGGCACTAATCATTATCTACATGAAATCCAACCATAACTCCTCCCTGCAGGCTGCTGTTAGACGGGGCTCCCCTCATCGCCATCCATAAGGCCCGGTACTATATGAGGACAGATGGCCTGGCTCTGGGCCCCGGGCCCTTTGTGACTGGGTTGGAGTATGCAGCTGGCTGCCAGGCCAGTGTGGTTGGGAAACCCCAGAAGACCTTCTTCCTGGAGGCTCTGAGAGACATTGACTGTTCTCCTGAAGAGGCCCTCATGATTGGAGATGTAAGTCACTGTACAAGTCCTAACTGGCCCCCTAGTCCCTATGTAGTGGATTAACTGGCCCCCTAGTCCCTATGTAGTGGACTAACTGGCCCCCTAGTCCCTATGTAGTGGACTAACTGGCCCCCTAGTCCCTATGTAGTGGACTAACTGGCCCCCTAGTCCCTATGTAGTGGACTAACTGGCCCCCTAGTCCCTATGTAGTGGACTAACTGGCCCCCTAGTCCCTATGTAGTGGACTAACTGGCCCCCTAGTCCCTATGTAGTGGACTAACTGGCCCCCTAGTCCCTATGTAGTGGACTAACTGGCCCCCTAGTCCCTATGTAGTGGACTAACTGGCCCCCTAGTCCCTATGTAGTGGACTAACTGGCCCCCTAGTCCCTATGTAGTGGACTAACTGGCCCCCTAGTCCCTATGTAGTGGACTAACTGGCCCCCTAGTCCTATGTAGTGGACTAACTGGCCCCCTAGTCCCTATGTAGTGGACTAACTGGCCCCCTAGTCCCTATGTAGTGGACTAACTGGCCCCCTAGTCCCTATGTAGTGGACTAACTGGCCCCCTAGTCCCTATGTAGTGGACTAACTGGCCCCCTAGTCCCTATGTAGTGGACTAACTGGCCCCCTAGTCCCTATGTAGTGGACTAACTGGCCCCCTAGTCCCTATGTAGTGGACTAACTGGCCCCCTAGTCCCATTAGAGGTATTAAATACACTTTATAAATAACAGTATTGTTCTATATTGATGTCCCCTATCCCCTACACAGGATGCTAAAGCCGACATTGGAGGGGCTCAGAACACAGGCATGCTGGGAATTCTAGTCAGAACCGGTAAGAAACAGGATGTCATACATTGTCATTATTTTTTAATCATTGTTATTCATAATGGTGGTGTTGACTAATCTTGTGTATTGATGGTGTTGACTGGTCCTGATTAATGATTGTGATGGTGTTGACTGGTCCTGATTAGTGATTGTGATGGTGTTGACTGGTTCTGATTAGTGATGGTGTTGACTGGTCCTGATTAGTGATTGTGATGGTGTTGACTGGTCCTGATTAGTGATTGTGATGGTCCTGATTGATTGTGATGGTGTTGACTGGTCCTGATTAGTGATTGTGATGGTGTTGACTGGTCCTGATTAGTGATTGTGATGGTGTTGACTGGTCCTGATTAGTGATTGTGATGGTGTTGACTGGTCCTGATTAGTGATTGTGATGGTGTTGACTGGTCCTGATTAGTGATTGTGATGGTGTTGACTGGTCCTGATTAGTGATTGTGATGGTGTTGACTGGTTTACTCTATTATTTGTTTTTACTCGATTATATATAGATTTGTTTTATTGTTTTTAGTCTAATCTTTTTTTTTTCTAAACTGTAATTAATGAATATAAGGATGAATATAACAATGTATGGTATTATTTTTCTGTGTATCGAACATTGAATGGCTTCTATATATGAATTGTGCTGTTGTGATATGTAACTAAACTATGTAACTAACCTGCTTGTAATGGTCTAATATTCTTTTTGTCCTTTAGGAAAATACAGATTAGGTGATGAAGGTCAAATTAACCCTTCACCATACTTGACCTGTGACAGTTTCCCTCAGGCTGTTGACCACATCATCCAACATCTCCTCATCCATAACTGACCTGAACAGCTTCCATCAGGCTGTTGACCCCATCATCTAACATCTCATCACCCATAACTGACCTGAACAGCTTCCATCAGGCTGTTGACCCCATCATCTAACATCTCATCATCCATAACTGACCTGAACAGCTTCCATCAGGCTGTTGACCCCATCATCTAACATCTCCTCATCCATAACTGACCTGAACAGCTTCCATCAGGCTGTTGACCCCATCATCTAACATCTCCTCATCCATAACTGACCTGAACAGCTTCCATCAGGCTGTTGACCACATCATCCAACATCTCCTCGACCACATCTGACCTGATCTACCCGAAGCATATTATGATTAGATCTGTTTAACACATGGGAAACTTTATTAGTTGTTGTTCTGTTGTACTTCACCTGGGTAAATAATAGAAGGAATAATTACTGTGATGGAAAAGAAAGTATGACAACTGGTATGTTTCTGAGTAATGCCAAGAATAAAATGAATTCAAATGTCAAAACCTCACACTGTGTAATTATATACTATTATGTTAATAAACAGTAAACCTCAATCATATTGAATAGAAAGGCAAATAAATACAACTGTATAAAACGTAGTTCAGCACATTGCAATAATGTTTCTTATTCCTTCAGTAACAGAAACCATTTTAGACAATCTTTTAGACCTAACAGCACAACAAAGAAATCTAAACTAAAATGTAAATGCAGAAATAAAACATTTACAGCAAAATACATTGAAAGCAAGATCCAACAAATATTGTTTGTTATGGGTGAATTTGAGTTTGTCACACAGATTTGTACTCTGTTTCCCAAGCTGTGTGTTTGTCACACAGATTCGTACTCCGTTTCCCAAGCTGTGTATTTGTCGCTCAGATTCCGGGCTGAGGGTTTGGTGTGAGCTAACACCTCCAGGAAGTCTTCCGTTGTCACGGTTTCCAGGTGAATAGCAGACATGTTGGAGCTTCCTATGCGAGGAGGAAACATCGGCCATCATTTGACATGATTCCTTCATGTGTTACCACCCCATAAATCTGATGGGCGTACCTTGATAATGTTAGATTATGTGTTTAACCCTGGTGGAAAGGTACTATACATGAGGGAATGTGGTCAGAAAAGGGAATACTTGCTTTGTTTTGACGATTAGTAAACCTGCCCCTAAACCAGGCAGTTTAGTTACATTATGTACTTGCCATTTCATGATTGACATTAAGTTATGAATGCAGTGTTACTGAAATACACAAAGTCTTCGTTAAGTTAAATGCCATCTTACCCTCTTGATGAGCTTCCAGGGCATCAAATATTTTTCTCACTGGTCTCATGGCCGCCTCCTTACACACCAGCCTTATATCAGACCCAGAGTAGCCCTCCATCTGCTACCACATGGAGATACATGTTACTATGATATCACCTCCTTACACACCAGCCTTATATCAGACCCAGAGTAGCCCTCCATCTGCTACCACATGGAGATACATGTTACTATGATATCACCTCCTTACACACCAGCCTTATATCAGACCCAGAGTAGCCCTCCATCTGCTACCACATGGAGATACATGTTACTATGATATCACCTCCTTACACACCAGCCTTATATCAGACCCAGAGTAGCCCTCCATCTGCTACCACATGGAGATACATGTTACTATGATATCACCTCCTTATACACCTCCTTATATCAGACCCAGAGTGGCCCTCCATCTGCTACCACATGGAGATACATGTTACTATGATATCACCTCCTTACACACCAGCCTTATATCAGACCCAGAGTAGCCCTCCATCTGCTACCACATGGAGATACATGTTACTATGATATCACCTCCTTACACACCAGCCTTATATCAGACCCAGAGTAGCCCTCCATCTGCTACCACATGGAGATACATGTTACTATGATATCACCTCCTTACACACCAGCCTTATATCAGACCCAGAGTAGCCCTCCATCTGCTACCACATGGAGATACATGTTACTATGATATCACCTCCTTACACACCAGCCTTATATCAGACCCAGAGTAGCCCTCCATCTGCTACCACATGGAGATACATGTTACTATGATATCACCTCCTTACACACCAGCCTTATATCAGACCCAGAGTAGCCCTCCATCTGCTACCACATGGAGATACATGTTACTATGATATCACCTCCTTACACACCAGACCCAGAGTATCCATCTGCTACCTGGAGATACATGTTACACACCTCCTTATACACCTCCTTATATCAGACCCAGAGTGGCCCTCCATCTGCTACCACATGGAGATACATGTTACTATGATATCACCTCCTTATACACCTCCTTATATCAGACCCAGAGTGGCCCTCCATCTGCTACCACATGGAGATACATGTTACTATGATAACGTGGAATAGGCTCCTCCCTACTAGTGATAATGTGGGATAGGCCCCTCCCTACTAGCGATAATGTGGAATAGGCCCCTCCCTAGTTGCAATAACGTGGAATAGGCTCCTCCCTACTTGCGATAACGTGTCATAGGCTCCTCCCTACTTGTGATAACGTGTCATAGGCTCCTCCCTACTAGCGATAATGTGGAATAGGCCCCTCCCTACTTGCGATAATGTGTAATAGGCTCCTCCCTACTTGAGATAACGTGTCATAGGCTCCTCCCTACTTGCAATAACGTGTCATAGGCTCCTCCCTACTTGCAATAACGTGTCATAGGCTCCTCCCTACTTGCGATAACGTGTCATAGGCCAGCTCAGTACGTAGCTCCACCCCTCCAGTGCAGCTGAATGGAGGCAGCCAATTTGAAATCATGGCTTCTCGGGCCGGGCCAGATGGTAAGCCAACCAGAATCCTTTTTTCCAGCCGTCTCAGCATGGCATGGTCCAGTTCCCTGTGAATATAGAAGATTTAAAATATGAATTAGGATACCCATAGACATCAACCCTTCAATCATAGTCTTCCTTCTGCAGGTCCTCACCAGGGTCATGGGTAAAGGTGAGGAATATAGAGAGGTTTAAACACACCAGGGTAAGTTGGAGGCAGCCAGAACAAACACCAGGTCATCTGAGCGGGACAGTCCATCCATCTGAACCAGCAGTTCTGTCTTCATTCTCCTGCTTCCCTCATGCTCTCCACTGATACTCAAGAGTAAAACATTCTGTAAATGAAAATCTAATCGAGGATCTATACAGAACACATTAGAAACGGCTGCACCGCTAAAAAATAAATACGCAACAAGAATACTTATATACAGACAATACTAGAGCACTCAATATATCATTGTTTACAGAAAATATTAGAGCACTCAAGATATCCTGATATACAGATAATACTAGAGCACTCAATACATCCTGATATACAGACAATACTAGAGCACTCAAGATATCCTGATATACAGACAATACTAGAGCACTCAAAATATCATTGTTTACGGAAAATATTAGAGCACTCAAGATATCCTGATATACAGACAATAATAGAGCACTCAAGATATCCTGATATACAGACACTACTAGAGCACTCAAGATATCCTGATATACAGACAATACTAGAGCACTCAAGATATCCTGATATACAGACAATACTAGAGCACTCAAGATATCCTGATATACAGACAATACTAGAGCACTCAAGATATCCTGATATACAGACAATACTAGAGCACTCAAGCAAGCATCCAGAAAGTTGGAGCGAAACCTTTACATGTCATTAGGTCATTATAATAGGCTCACCCTCCTCCAGTTCCTCTCTGGCTCATCACAGACTCAAGTTCATCTAGGAAAATGGTGGAAGGTGCGTGGTAGCGAGCCAGCTCAAAGAGCACCTGGGGAGAAGAGGACCACTACATCTATTCAGGTCAAAAAGCACCTGGGAGAAGAGGACCACTACATCTATTCAGGTCAAAGAGCACCTGGGGAGAAGAGGACCACTACATCTATTCAGGTCAAAAAGCACCTGGGAGAAGAGGACCACTACATCTATTCAGGTCAAAGAGCACCTGGGGAGAAGAGGACCACTACATCTATTCAGGTCAAAGAGCACCTGGGAGAAGAGGACCACTACATCTATTCAGGTCAAAGAGCACCTGGGAGAAGAGGACCACTACATCTATTCAGGGAGCACCTGGGGAGAAGAGGACCACTACATCTATTCAGGTCAAAGAGCACCTGGGGAGAAGAGGACCACTACATCTATTCAGGTCAAAGAGCACCTGGGGAGAAGAGGACCACTACATCTATTCAGGTCAAAGAGCACCTGGGGAGAAGAGGACAACTACATCTATTCAGGTCAAAGAGCACCTGGGAGAAGAGGACCACTACATCTATTCAGGTCAAAGAGGGAGAAGAGGACACCTGGGAGCACCTGGGAGAGAGGACCACTACATCTATTCAGGTCAAAGAGCACCTGGGAGAAGAGGACAACTACATCTATTCAGGTCAAAGAGCACCTGGGAGAAGAGGACCACTACATCTATTCAGGTCAAAGAGCACCTGGGAGAAGAGGACCACTACATCTATTCAGGTCAAAGAGCACCTGGGAGAAGAGGACCACTACATCTATTCAGGTCAAAGAGCACCTGGGAGAAGAGGACCACTACATCTATTCAGGTCAAAGAGCACCTGGGAGAAGAGGACCACTACATCTATTCAGGTCAAAGAGCACCTGGGAGAAGAGGACCACTACATCTATTCAGGTCAAAGAGCACCTGGGAGAAGAGGACCACTACATCTATTCAGGTCAAAGAGCACCTGGGAGAAGAGGACCACTACATCTATTCAGGTCAAAGAGCACCTGGGAGAAGAGGACCACTACATCTATTCAGGTCAAAAAGCACCTGGGAGAAGAGGACCACTACATCTATTCAGGTCAAAGAGCACCTGGGAGAAGAGGACCACTACATCTATTCAGGTCAAAAAGCACCTGGGAGAAGAGAGGACCACTACATCTATTCAGGTCAAAGTCACTACATCTATTCAGGTCAAAGAGCACCTGGGAGAAGAGGACCACTACATCTATTCAGGTCAAAGAGCACCTGGGAGAAGAGGAGCACTACATCTATTCAGGTCAATATTCAAATAAGACAGTTATACTAGCACAGCACAATACGTACCCTGACCAGCTTTTCAGAGTCTCCTCTCCACTTGCTGACAATGCTGGAGGCCGATATGTTGAAGAAGGTGGTGTTACACTCAGTAGCTACAGCCTTGGCCAGGAGGGTCTTTCCTGTTCCTGATGATACCAACCGTAGAGGGTTAAGAGTCATTCTCCCATGGGCAACATGAGAGACTAGAAGAGGATGTGTTAGAGGGTGTTACCTGGAGGTCCATATAAGAGAAGACCTTTCCATGGAGACAATATGCCAGTAAAGAGCAGTGGATACTAGAAAAAAAGAGACCTGTTACACAGATTACATAACCAACAGACACTACCCAGATTACATAACCAACAGACACTACCCAGATTACACAACCAACAGACACTACCCAGATTACATAACCAACAGACACTACCCAGATTACATAACCAACAGACACTACCCAGATTACATAACCAACAAACACTACCCAGATTACACAACCAACAGACACTACCCAGATTACATAACCAACAGACACTACCCAGATTACACAACCAACAGACACTACCCAGATTATATAACCAACAAACACTACCCAGATTACATAACCAACAAACACTACCCAGATTACATAACCAACAGACACTACCCAGATTACACAACCAACAGACACTACCCAGATTACACAGCCAACAAACACTACCCAGATTACACAACCAACAGACAGTACCCAGATTACACAGCCAACAAACACTACCCAGATTACACTGTAGTACCCTGATTTTACTGGTATTTGAAATATTTTAGTATATTAATGTCATTATAGGGTCTGGTATTTGTAATATTTTAGTATATTAATGTCATTATAGGGTCTGGTATTTGTAATATTTGTTGTCATATTGAATGTTTCTGTGTTCTTGTCTCAAGATAGAAGCAGGTTTTTGTTGTCATCACACTGTGATAGGAACTTAAAGGACAGCGGTTTGGAGGCTGATTGGGTGGTATTAAAGTATGGATTTAATGTCACCTTAAGGAATAACACATCCTTTAATGGAGACATTTAGAAGTGGGGCGGCAGAAGAGAAAGAGCACACTGTTTAGCAGCTTGTACCTTAATGGGGTAGACCACAGCCTCCTTGACTAATCTCTTGGCAGCCTCTAGGCCTATAATGTTGTCCCAGTGTACCGCAGGGTTGTGTAAATAGATGTCCTATAGAAAGCGAGAGTGATGGTAGACCTTCATTAATACACATGCACTTCATAAAACAAAGCTAGTACTTCACTGCTATCAGCTCTTTCTATGCTTTTGCAATCTGTTTACCCTGCTAATAACAGCCCTTACCTTGTTAATAACAGCCCTTACCCTGCTAATAACAGCCCTTACCTTGTTAATAACAGCCCTTACCTTGCTAATAACAGCCCTAACCCTGCTAATAACAGCCCTTACCTTGTTAATAACAGCCCTTGCCTTGCTAATAACAGCCCTTACCTTGCTAATAACAGCCCTAACCCTGCTAAAAAAAAACCACCTTGCTAATAACAGCCCTTACCTTGCTAATAACAGCCCTAACCCTGCTAATAACAGCCCTTACCTTGCTAATAACAGCCCTTACCTTGCTAATAACAGCCCTTACCTTGCTAATAACAGCCCTTACCTTGCTAATAACAGCCCTTACCTTGCTAATAACAGGCCTTACTTTGCTAATACCAGCCTTTACCTTGCTAATACCAGCCTTTACCTTGCTAATACCAGCCTTTACCTTGCTAATACCAGCCTTTACCTTGCTAATAACAGCCTTTACCTTGCTAATAACAGCCCTTAACTTGCTAATAACAGCCCTTACCTTGCTAATAACAGCCCTTAACTTGCTAATAACAGCCCTTAACTTGCTAATAACAGCCATTCCTTAGCTAATAACAGCCCTTGCCTTGCTAATAACAGCCCTTACCATGCTAATAACAGCCATTCTGTAGCTAATAACAGCCCTTAACTTGCTAATAACAGCCCTTACCTTGCTAATAACAGCCCTTAACTTGCTAATAACAGCCCTATCCTTAGCTAATAACAGCCCTTGCCTTGCTAATAACAGCCCTTACCTTGCTAATAACAGCCCTTACCTTGCTAATAACAGCCATTCCTTAGCTAATAACAGCCCTTACCTTGCTAATAACAGCCATTCCTTAGCTAATAACAGCCCTTACCTTGCTAATAACAGCCATTCCTTAGCTAATAACAGCCCTTACCTTGCTAATAACAGCCATTCCTTAGCTAATAACAGCCCTTACCTTGCTAATAACAGCAGCCAGCTCCCTCATATCACTGCTCATCCCACCAAAGGCACTTAGTGGTTTCAGAAGACGCTCCTATAGAAGAGAAAATGCCTGAATAAACTGAGATTTTGCAATGCAGTATAATAATAGTAATACATCATATTTATATAGTGCTTTTCTAGGATTCAAAGATGCTTATGGTGTTTTAGGGGAACTATACCGGTTTAAGGTACTATACCACTGGGATCAAGATGACAGGGTTAAGGGTCAGGGTTAGGGCTACTGTACCACTGGGATCAGGATGACAGGGTTAAGGGTCAGGGCTACTGTACCACTGGGTCTGACAGACTGTGGGACGGCACATCACTCGCTGTCTCTTTAATAGCATCCTGGTCTCTGTAGTCGATCATCTGACCAAGAGAGTACCAACCGTTAAAAGGGAATATCAACACAACAGCACAACCCAAACCACTATCAAACACTAAGGCTTTTGTCTACCTGTTTATCAACACAGCACAACCCAAACCACTATCAAACACTAAGGCTTTTGTCTACCTGTTTATCAACACAGCACAACCCAAAACACTATCAAACACTAAGGCTTTTGTCTACCTGTTTATCAACACAACACCACAACCCAAACCACTATCAAACACTAAGGCTTTTGTCTACCTGTTAATCAACACAACAGCACAACCCAAACCACTATCAAACACTAAGGCTTTTGTCTACCTGTTTATCAACACAGCACAACCCAAACCACTATCAAACACTAAGGCTTTTGTCTACCTGTTTATCAACACAGCACAACCCAAACCACTATCAAACACTAAGGCTTTTGTCTACCTGTTTATCAACACAGCACAACCCAAACCACTATCAAACACTAAGGCTTTTGTCTACCTGTTTATCAACACAGCACAACCCAAACCACTATCAAACACTAAGGCTTTTGTCTACCTGTTTATCAACACAGCACAACCCAAACCACTATCAAACACTAAGGCTTTTGTCTACCTGTTTATCAACACAGCACAACCCAAACCACTATCAAACACTAAGGCTTTTGTCTACCTGTTTATCAACACAGCACAACCCAAACCACTATCAAACACTAAGGCTTTTGTCTACCTGTTTATCAACACAGCACAACCCAAACCACTATCAAACACTAAGGCTTTTGTCTACCTGTTTATCAACACAGCACAACCCAAACCACTATCAAACACTAAGGCTTTTGTCTACCTGTTTATCAACACAGCACAACCCAAACCACTATCAAACACTAAGGCTTTTGTCTACCTGTTTATCAACACAGCACAACCCAAACCACTATCAAACACTAAGGCTTTTGTCTACCTGTTTATCAACACAGCACAACCCAAACCACTATCAAACACTAAGGCTTTTGTCTACCTGTTTATCAACACAGCACAACCCAAACCACTATCAAACACTAAGGCTTTTGTCTACCTGTTTATCAACACAGCACAACCCAAACCACTATCAAACACTAAGGCTTTTGTCTACCTGTTTATCAACACAGCACAACCCAAACCACTATCAAACACTAAGGCTTTTGTCTACCTGTTTATCAACACAGCACAACCCAAACCACTATCAAACACTAAGGCTTTTGTCTACCTGTTTATCAACACAGCACAACCCAAACCACTATCAAACACTAAGGCTTTTGTCTACCTGTTTATCAACACAGCACAACCCAAACCACTATCAAACACTAAGGCTTTTGTCTACCTTTTTTCTTGGTCCTGCCTCTCGTGCTCCATTGCTGATGATTCTGGAAACATTCAGACCAAATTCTGTTGACTCTGGAACACAGGATTGGCTCTCGTTTTCCTAAAACCAGGAAAACATCTGATTAAAAGGTTCTACGTGGTTTTCTCCCTACCCTATTCCCAATTTGACACTAAGTAGTCGTCATTATGCCAAGATCATTCAGACCCAAAACACATGACAACACAGTGTCAATGATATAGGAACAGAAGCACAATCAGTCATCACAATGGAATGTTTAACTGTGTCAGTTTCAGACTGTATCACAACCTACACTTGCAGCTCTACTGACATTATTCTTGATGGAAGCCATCTTGCATTCTGTCTTCTTGACTCCATCCTGTGAGGAAGGTCTGTGGGAGGAGTTTATTCTGGGCAGGTGCTGGTTACCAGCACATAGGATCCTAAAAAATAACCGCACATCCACCAGATAATGCAGACAACACATATCAGACCCCATCTTCTCATGCATGTTATAAATAAGAAAGGCTCACCTCTTTTTACCACAACTTCTTGCAAGTCTACTTTCAACTAGATCGGAAAAAAACAAAAATAAGTGACAATGACACGGAACCCATAAACATAAACACATAGCAAACGGTAAAATTAAATGTCGCTATGCCAACCTGGTTCAGGCAGTCTTTTTGTGAGTTTTGGATATCTCTGAAACTTGATGAAGTAGTAACTTTCATACTCCATCAACACTGTGTCCAGATCTATATTATCACACACTTCAAACTTCTCCAGCCCAACACTGGTCTCCTGTTCCAGAGCACGAGCGGCATCCATATACCTAGTGACAACATACATATAATATGATCAACAACACACATATCATATGATCAATAACACACATATCATATGATCAATAACACACATATCATATGATCAATAACACACATATCATATGATCAATAACACACATATCATATGATCAATAACACACATATTATATGATCAATAACACACATATCATATGATCAACAACACATATCATATGATCAACAACACACATATCATATGATCAATAACACATATCATATGATCAATAACACACATATCATATGATCAATAACACACATATTATATGATCAATAACACACATATTATATGATCAATAACACACATATCATATGATCAATAACACACATATCATATGATCAACAACACATATAATATGATCAACAACACACACATCATATGATCAATAACACATATCATATGATCAATAACACACATATCATGTGATCAACAACACATATCATATGATCAACAACACACATATCATATGATCAATAACACACATATTATATGATCAATAACACACATATTATATGATCAATAACACACATATCATATGATCAATAACACACATATCATATGATCAATAACACACATATCATATGATCAACAACACATATCATATGATCAACAACACACATATCATATGATCAATAACACATATCATATGATCAATAACACACATATCATATGATCAGTAACACATATCATATGATCAACAACACACATATCATATGATCAATAACACACATATTATATGATCAATAACACACATATCATATGATCAATAACACACATATCATATGATCAACAACACATATCATATGTTTAATAACACACATATAATATGATCAACAGCACACACATCATATGATCAACAACACACACATCATATGATCAATAACACATATCATATGATCAATAACATACATATAATGTGATCAACAACACACACATCATATGATCAATAGCACATATCATATGATCAATAACACACATATCATATGATCAATAACACACATATCATATGATCAATAACACACATATCATATGATCAATAACACACATATCATATGATCAATAACACACATATCATATGATCAATAACACACATATCATATGATCAATAACACACATATCATATGATCAATAACACACATATTATATGATCAATAACACACATATCATATGATCAACAACACATATCATATGATCAACAACACACATATCATATGATCAATAACACATATCATATGATCAATAACACACATATCATATGATCAATAACACACATATTATATGATCAATAACACACATATTATATGATCAATAACACACATATCATATGATCAATAACACACATATCATATGATCAACAACACATATAATATGATCAACAACACACACATCATATGATCAATAACACATATCATATGATCAATAACACACATATCATGTGATCAACAACACATATCATATGATCAACAACACACATATCATATGATCAATAACACACATATTATATGATCAATAACACACATATTATATGATCAATAACACACATATCATATGATCAATAACACACATATTATATGATCAATAACACACATATCATATGATCAATAACACACATATCATATGATCAACAACACATATCATATGATCAACAACACACATATCATATGATCAATAACACATATCATATGATCAATAACACACATATCATATGATCAGTAACACATATCATATGATCAACAACACACATATCATATGATCAATAACACACATATCATATGATCAATAACACACATATCATATGATCAACAACACATATCATATGTTTAATAACACACATATAATATGATCAACAGCACACACATCATATGATCAACAACACACACATCATATGATCAATAACACATATCATATGATCAATAACATACATATAATGTGATCAACAACACACACATCATATGATCAATAGCACATATCATATGATCAATAACACACATATCATATGATCAATAACACACATATCATATGATCAATAACACACATATCATATGATCAACAACACATATCATATGATCAACAACACACATATCATATGATCAATAACATAAATAATATATGATCTGGTCAACAACATGCATATCATATAATTTGGTCAACAACATAAATGGATATGTTCTGGTCAACCCTTATGTAACCTTACCAATCTGAATACAGGCTACTATTGAGATTCAGAAAAACATCATTACCTATTTTAATCACATTATGTACATCTGTATCTGTTTACTCTATGTACCTCCAAATTGTTCAGTGTGACCTGGATTGCTACAGTTTTGTTCCTTGTGCATCTATATTTCTTTGTGTGCAGTGTATAAAAGTAGTACCCTATAAATAGAAGATCTCAGACTTACCCCTCGTTCATTAAATGATGAAAGATTAATATAAGTAGATTTCGACTTCTTGACTCTGTTCTTATTTCATCCTAAATGTAGTACAACAAGAAAATATCATTATTAAAATAAAATGACTTTCCACTGAATATGTTATAACAACCAAGGCACTCCTCCTACCAGGAGATGGCGCAGTATTCACGACACAGCGCCACGTCTTATTGCTAGGCAACAAAGAACGCGCATGCGCATGCTGTTAGCTAGCTGTTAGCTCGGTGGCTACCGTGTTCATGTTAGCTAGGTGTTAGCTAGGTGGCTACCGTGTTCATGTTAGCTAGGTGTTAGCTAGATAGATACCGTGTTCATGTTATCTAGGTGTTAGCTAGGTAGATACCGTGTTCATGTTAGCTAGGTGTTAGCTAGATAGATACCGTGTTCATGTTAGCTAGGTGTTAGCTAGATAGATACCGTGTTCATGTTAGCTAGGTGTTAGCTACCGTGTTCATGTTAGCTAGGGGTTAGCTAGATAGATACCGTGTTCATGTTAGCTAGGTGTTAGCTAGATAGATACCGTGTTCATGTTATCTAGGTGTTAGCTAGGTAGATACCGTGTTCATGTTAGCTAGGTGTTAGCTAGATAGATACCGTGTTCATGTTAGCTAGGTGTTAGCTAGATAGATACCGTGTTCATGTTAGCTAGGTGTTAGCTAGATAGATACCGTGTTCATGTTATCTAGGTGTTAGCTAGGTAGATACCGTGTTCATGTTAGCTAGGTGTTAGCTAGATAGATACCGTGTTCATGTTAGCTAGGTGTTAGCTAGATAGATACCGTGTTCATGTTAGCTAGGTGTTAGCTAGATAGATACCGTGTTCATGTTAGCTAGGTGTTAGCTACCGTGTTCATGTTAGCTAGGGGTTAGCTAGATAGATACCGTGTTCATGTTAGCTAGGTGTTAGCTAGATAGATACCGTGTTCATGTTAGCTAGGTGTTAGCTACCGTGTTCATGTTAGCTAGATAAATAGCCAGCTAACTTTATACAAACATAGTGCATCAGTAGATATTAGCCTTGGTATGCTGAATCATATGAATTGAATCAATACTTACCGCCTCTCTTGCTTGATTTGCGGTTTTAATAGATTTATATGAAAGCTCCATTGTGTGGGATGAATAAATATTTCGGCGATAGAAGGGTCTTCAAAAGTAAGTAACTTCTGGATAGAGCAAAGTCATGTAAAATGCGTTGCAATGTTCACAACGAGTAGATACATATATCTCATATAATATATCTGTGATACTAGACAACCTCTGTATATTGGACAGTGTCCGTGCCAACATTACATTACATAGTAACATTACATTAATAGCATTACATAAATAACATTATACTCAGCAGCGGACTTAAGCATCTGGGGGCCCGTTTCAATAACTAATATGGGGCCCTACCCACATAAAACATAATAGAACAAAAAGGCAAATGTATAAACACAAAACTACCGATATTAGATTCAGATCGCTTAGGCCGTTCGCGGGGGCTGTAAACGTCGCCATGGTAACCGCGAGTTCGAACAATCAGAGACGTCAGTGTTTTGCTTAGAATTGTGGGTAGTGTAGTATTTCTCCAGAAGATCGCAAATAACAAGGTTGATTTAGTTAGGGTTCAGTAGTTATACACATGCCCATGTCCACTAGAGACTTGTATAAAGATTGTATTTCTTTAAAACACAGATCATTATCTATAATGTCATTTACCAACTTGTAGAAATTAAAGATAATAATAATAATACATTCTCAAATGTAGATTTTCACAGCCTTGCTTCCAGTAATATGTGCAACATACCGTTGGAAGGATAATGGGACAGCAAGTATGGGATTATAGTTGTGGCATAAGCTCAACTCTTTTACAAGCACTCTCCTTTCGATGCCAAGTGACTATGCGCTTGACCAAACGAGAACAGGGGTTTTCCACTAGTTGTATTTTGGAACCTTCATTGAAAATCAAAAGGAATAAATTTAAAAAAAAATCATGCCCCCTGTAGGAACTGTACAGAGCCACTGCCACTAATCTCCCCATGTAGTGTTTATATCCCCCTACAGACAGATGGGGACACACCATAAAGGCCTACATGCTCCATGTAGTGTTTATATCCCCCTACAGACAGATGGGGACACACCATAAAGGCCTACATGCTCCATGTAGTGTTTATATCCCCATACAGGCAGATGGGGACACACCATAAAGGCCTACATGCTCCATGTAGTGTTTATATCCCCCTACAGACAGATGGGGACACACCATAAAGGCCTACATGCTCCATGTAGTGTTTATATCCCCCTACAGACAGATGGGGACACACCATAAAGGCCTACATGCTCCATGTAGTGTTTATATCCCCTACAGGCAGATGGGGACACACCATAAAGGCCTACATGCTCCATGTAGTGTTTATATCCCCTACAGACAGATGGGGACACACCATAAAGGCCTACATGCTCCATGTAGTGTTTATATCCCCCTACAGACAGATGGGGACACACCATAAAGGCCTACATGCTCCATGTAGTGTTTATATCCCCCTACAGGCAGATGGGGACACACAATAAAGGCCTACATGCTCCATGTAGTGTTTATATCCCCCTACAGGCAGATGGGGACACACCATAAAGGCCTACATGCTCCATGTAGTGTTTATATCCCCCTACAGACAGATGGGGACACACCATAAAGGCCTACATGCTCCATGTAGTGTTTATATCCCATACAGACAGATGGGGACACACCATAAAGGCCTACATGCTCCATGTAGTGTTTATATCCCCCTACAGACAGATGGGGACACACCATAAAGGCCTACATGCTCCATGTAGTGTTTATATCCCCTACAGACAGATGGGGACACACCATAAAGGCCTACATGCTCCATGTAGTGTTTATATCCCCCTACAGACAGATGGGGACACACCATAAAGGCCTACATGCTCCATGTAGTGTTTATATCCCCTACAGGCAGATGGGGACACACCATAAAGGCCTACATGCTCCATGTAGTGTTTATATCCCCCTACAGACAGATGGGGACACACCATAAAGGCCTACATGCTCCATGTAGTGTTTATATCCCCCTACAGACAGATGGGGACACACCATAAAGGCCTACATGCTCCATGTAGTGTTTATATCCCCCTACAGACAGATGGGGACACACCATAAAGGCCTACATGCTCCATGTAGTGTTTATATCCCCCTACAGACAGATGGGGACACACCATAAAGGCCTACATGCTCCATGTAGTGTTTATATCCCCTACAGACAGATGGGGACACACCATAAAGGCCTACATGCTCCATGTAGTGTTTATATCCCCCTACAGACAGATGGGGACACACCATAAAGGCCTACATGCTCCATGTAGTGTTTATATCCCCCTACAGACAGATGGAGACACACCATAAAGGCCTACATGCTCCATGTAGTGTTTATATCCCCCTACAGACAGATGGGGACACACCATAAAGGCCTACATGCTCCATGTAGTGTTTATATCCCCTACAGACAGATGGGGACACACCATAAAGGCCTACATGCTCCATGTAGTGTTTATATCCCCCTACAGACAGATGGGGACACACCATAAAGGCCTACATGCTCCATGTAGTGTTTATATCCCCCTACAGACAGATGGGGACACACCATAAAGGCCTACATGCTCCATGTAGTGTTTATATCCCCCTACAGACAGATGGGGACACACCATAAAGGCCTACATGCTCCATGTAGTGTTTATATCCCCCTACAGACAGATGGGGACACACCATAAAGGCCTACATGCTCCATGTAGTGTTTATATCCCCCTACAGACAGATGGGGACACACCATAAAGGCCTACATGCTCCATGTAGTGTTTATATCCCCCTACAGACAGATGGGGACACACCATAAAGGCCTACATGCTCCATGTAGTGTTTATATCCCCTACAGACAGATGGGGACACACCATAAAGGCCTACATGCTCCATGTAGTGTTTATATCCCCTACAGACAGATGGGGACACACCATAAAGGCCTACATGCTCCATGTAGTGTTTATATCCCCCTACAGACAGATGGGGACACACCATAAAGGCCTACATGCTCCATGTAGTGTTTATATCCCCCTACAGACAGATGGGGACACACCATAAAGGCCTACATGCTCCATGTAGTGTTTATATCCCCCTACAGACAGATGGGGACACACCATAAAGGCCTACATGCTCCATGTAGTGTTTATATCCCCTACAGGCAGATGGGGACACACCATAAAGGCCTACATGCTCCATGTAGTGTTTATATCCCCCTACAGACAGATGGGGACACACCATAAAGGCCTACATGCTCCATGTAGTGTTTATATCCCCTACAGACAGATGGGGACACACCATAAAGGCCTACATGCTCCATGTAGTGTTTATATCCCCTACAGACAGATGGGGACACACCATAAAGGCCTACATGCTCCATGTAGTGTTTATATCCCCTACAGACAGATGGGGACACACCATAAAGGCCTACATGCTCCATGTAGTGTTTATATCCCCCTACAGACAGATGGGGACACACCATAAAGGCCTACATGCTCCATGTAGTGTTTATATCCCCCTACAGACAGATGGGGACACACCATAAAGGCCTACATGCTCCATGTAGTGTTTATATCCCCCTACAGGCAGATGGGGACACACCATAAAGGCCTACATGCTCCATGTAGTGTTTATATCCCCCTACAGACAGATGGGGACACATATAAAGGCCTACATGCTCCATGTAATATCCCCCTACAGACAGATGGGGACCTACATGCTCCATGTAGTGTTTATATCCCCCAGACAGATGGGGACAGACAGATGGGGACAGATGGGGACACCATAAAGGCCTACATGCTCCATGTAGTGTTTATATCCCCCTACAGACAGATGGGGACACACCATAAAGGCCTACATGCTCCATGTAGTGTTTATATCCCCCTACAGACAGATGGGGACACACCATAAAGGCCTACATGCTCCATGTAGTGTTTATATCCCCTACAGACAGATGGGGACACACCATAAAGGCCTACATGCTCCATGTAGTGTTTATATCCCCCTACAGACAGATGGGGACACACCATAAAGGCCTACATGCTCCATGTAGTGTTTATATCCCCTACAGACAGATGGGGACACACCATAAAGGCCTACATGCTCCATGTAGTGTTTATATCCCCTACAGACAGATGGGGACACACCATTAAGGCCTACATGCTCCATGTAGTGTTTATATCCCCTACAGACAGATGGGGACACACCATAAAGGCCTACATGCTCCATGTAGTGTTTATATCCCCCTACAGACAGATGGGGACACACCATAAGGCCTACATGCTCCATGTAGTGTTTATATCCCCCTACAGACAGATGGGGACACACCATAAAGGCCTACATGCTCCATGTAGTGTTTATATCCCCCTACAGACAGATGGGGACACACCATAAAGGCCTACATGCTCCATGTAGTGTTTATATCCCCCTACAGACAGATGGGGACACACCATAAAGGCCTACATGCTCCATGTAGTGTTTATATCCCCTACAGACAGATGGGGACACACCATAAAGGCCTACATGCTCCATGTAGTGTTTATATCCCCCTACAGACAGATGGGGACACACCATAAAGGCCTACATGCTCCATGTAGTGTTTATATCCCCCTACAGACAGATGGGGACACACCATAAAGGCCTACATGCTCCATGTAGTGTTTATATCCCCCTACAGACAGATGGGGACACACCATAAAGGCCTACATGCTCCATGTAGTGTTTATATCCCCCTACAGACAGATGGGGACACACCATTAAGGCCTACATGCTCCATGTAGTGTTTATATCCCCTACAGACAGATGGGGACACACAGACAGATGGGGACACACCATAAAGGCCTACATGCTCCATGTAGTGTTTATATCCCCCTACAGACAGATGGGGACACACCATAAAGGCCTACATGCTCCATGTAGTGTTTATATCCCCCTACAGACAGATGGGGACACACCATAAAGGCCTACATGCTCCATGTAGTGTTTATATCCCCCTACAGACAGATGGGGACACACCATAAAGGCCTACATGCTCCATGTAGTGTTTATATCCCCTACAGACAGATGGGGACACACCATAAAGGCCTACATGCTCCATGTAGTGTTTATATCCCCCTACAGACAGATGGGGACACACCATAAAGGCCTACATGCTCCATGTAGTGTTTATATCCCCCTACAGACAGATGGGGACACACCATAAAGGCCTACATGCTCCATGTAGTGTTTATATCCCCCAGATACAGACAGATGGGGACACACCATAAATGCTCCATGGCCTACATGCTCCATGTAGTGTTTATATCCCCCTACAGACAGATGGGGACACACCATAAAGGCCTACATGCTCCATGTAGTGTTTATATCCCCCTACAGACAGATGGGGACACACCATAAAGGCCTACATGCTCCATGTAGTGTTTATATCCCCCTACAGACAGATGGGGACACACCATAAAGGCCTACATGCTCCATGTAGTGTTTATATCCCCCCTACATACAGACAGATGGGGACACACCATAAAAGCCTACATGCTCCATGTAGTGTTTATATCCCCCTACAGACAGATGGGGACACACCATAAAGGCCTACATGCTCCATGTAGTGTTTATATCCCCCTACAGACAGATGGGGACACACCATAAAGGCCTACATGCTCCATGTAGTGTTTATATCCCCCCTACAGACAGATGGGGACACACCATAAAGGCCTACATGCTCCATGTAGTGTTTATATCCCCCTACAGACAGATGGGCACACAATAAAGGCCTACATGCTCCATGTAGTGTTTATATCCCCCTACAGACAGATGGGGACACACCATAAAGGCCTACATGCTCCATGTAGTGTTTATATCCCCCTACAGACAGATGGGGACACACCATAAAGGCCTACATGCTCCATGTAGTGTTTATATCCCCCTACAGACAGATGGGGACACACCATAAAGGCCTACATGCTCCATGTAGTGTTTATATCCCCCCCTACAGACAGATAGGGACACACCATAAAGGCCTACATGCTCCATGTAGTGTTTATATCCTCCTACAGACAGATAGGGACACACAATAAAGGCCTACATGCTCCAAGGATAAAGGGGGAGTGGCAGAAAACAGTCTTTTAAAATGTTTGTTCATTAGGTTTGATTTATGTCTTTTATTGTGAACTTTGAACGACACAGCTTTTGATTTATTAATACTTTTTGTTGGTAAAAGGACAACAAAAT
This sequence comes from Dallia pectoralis, assembly GCA_029465975.1. Classification (NCBI taxonomy): domain Eukaryota; kingdom Metazoa; phylum Chordata; class Actinopteri; order Esociformes; family Umbridae; genus Dallia; species Dallia pectoralis. The sequence goes on along the minus strand of CM055736.1, from coordinate 23,327,048 downwards.
AAAGGACTTATATAACTTATATAAGGACAAATATAACTGTGGACATTCTATTAGTATTTGTCAGGACAACTCTTCCATCACTCTCCATAGTGGCTTAATGAAAGCATAGGACATTAAGGACACACCCCCCCCCTCAAATAATGTAATTGATAGATGATAAAGGTTTTTATGTTTATTTGTGTTCTACTGTCACAAGTCAATAGATTTCCTTACACATTGTAATGTAGGTATATATCAATGTCATGTATGATTAGAAATGATGTCATAATACAGTAGTTATGCCGTATGATTTCAAGACATCTGTTGAATCTCTGGATGACCAGGTCTGAGAGTGACGTCACGTATACAATCTGGCTACCCACCCCAGTACATCTAGAGCCATCAAGCTGCCTCCTTGTTAACTTGTGTTGACAGCAGTGTTACCAGACAGCCTATTGTGAAAAAGACCAGTCCAGATTAGTCTCCTCCTTTAAAAGAAACTATCCTATAATGTCCCAAGCATTCAGTACTTTGTATACTGCCAGCATAGATATAACCATGTGAGTTGTTCCTGTGTTAGATGTTCCTCAGAAGACTCCAGCTTCAGTGAGTTGTGTATTGACCTCCAGCAGCATTCCCTTCACATAGACCTGTATTGTGTAAAACAACGTGATAAAGTCCTGTGTGCTGAACAATGTGTCTGCCAGGGCGAATCCCAGGGTTGATGGAATGAACCCTCTACCATATTCCACCATCCATGTCCCAGAAGTCCACTGCACTGATGTAGCCTCACCAACCTTGTGGACTATAGTGTCCCCTGTTAAGAGATGGATACACCTATATAACACATTCAAAATAATAGCCTCTTATTTCCTGGTATGGTGTGTAATGTACATACTGCAGCTATCTATAGCTGTAAGTCTTTATTCTATCAACCTTCAGTCAATATTCATGGTCTTAAAGATGTCAATATAATTACGGTAGTCTGACCTGGATAGAACATTTCACTGACAGTTGATCCTTCCTTCCACTGTCGGAAAGTTCCTGTGATGATGGTGTCCGATATTTCAGCCCAGTACCGACCTAAGTACACATGATTAAAACACTGGGTTAACAGGTTAACCTAATTGTACTGCTAAATGTCAGAGGGAACTAGCGTTCTGACCAGATACTCCGATCCCTGTGGTGTTATAAACAGAGTTAGGTATATAATGGAGAGGAACATGGAGGAGTCCTAGAAAAGCCTTACGATAAGTGTGTCCTCCTGTGTGACCCAGGGGAGGTCCTAACCTGAGTGTCCTCCTGTGTGACCCAGGGGAGGTCCTAACCTGAGTGTCCTCCTGTGTGACCCAGGGGAGGTCCTAACCTGAGTGTCCTCCTGTGTGACCCAGGGGAGGTCCTAACCTGAGTGTCCTCCTGTGTCCACAGCCGTCCCAAACAGCAGGAGGTATTCTGTGAGGGAGGCATGGAGCAGACACATGGAGCCCATCCAGCCGCCTGCATTCACAAACACCCACTGCAGGTCCTCGTCTGGCAGGATGTGACCTGGGTATTTCTTCCGCAACTCAACCACCACTTTGGAAAACGCCTGATCATGATCCTGTCCTGAGGACACAACAACATGACGGGTAGTTTAGAGGCCTCTGAAAGTAGTAGCATGTCACCAGGCCAGATATGGGAATGAAACCCATGTCATCATGTCATTAAGGTATACTGATGTAAACAATAAAATATTTATCCTGTAAATAAAAGGTAAACAGGTGATGAATTTGAAGTCAACTTAAATTATGTGAGTTTTAACAGGATAGCAAGTTAACCTAATTTCTTATCTATACTTGCTATAGCAACTATAGTTGCTTGTATAACATTTAAATATCTTGGATAAAATATATGTGAATACCGGTCTACTTACCAGCATACCGTTTAATGTGTGAATACAGATCTACTTACCAGCATACCGTTTAATGTGTGAATACAGATCTACTTACCAGCATACCGTTTAATGTGTGAATACCGATCTACTTACAGGCATACCATTTAATGTGTGAATACCAGTCTACTCACCGGCATACCGTTTAATGTGTGAATACCGATCTACTTACCGGCATACCGTTTAATGTGTGAATACCAGTCTACTTACTGGCATACCGTTTAATGTGTGAATACCGATCTACTTACCGGCATACCGTTTAATGTGTGAATACTGATCTACTTACCGGCATACCGTTTAATGTGTGAATACTGATCTACTTACCGGCATACCGTTTAATGTGTGAATACAGATCTACTTACCAGCATACCGTTTAATGTGTGAATACAGATCTACTTACCAGCATACCGTTTAATGTGTGAATACCGATCTACTTATAGGCATACCGTTTAATGTGTGAATACCAGTCTACTCACCGGCATACCGTTTAATGTGTGAATACCGATCTACTTACCGGCATACCGTTTAATGTGTGAATACCAGTCTACTTACCGGCATACCGTTTAATGTGTGAATACCGATCTACTTACCGGCATACCGTTTAATGTGTGAATACTGATCTACTTACCGGCATACCGTTTAATGTGTGAATACCAGTCTACTTACCAGCATACCGTTTAATGTGTGAATACCGATCTACTTACCGGCATACCGTTTAATGTGTGAATACCGATCTACTTACCAGCATACCGTTTAATGTGTGAATACAGATCTACTTACCAGCATACTGTTTAATGTGTGAATACCAGTCTACTCACCAGCATACCGTTTAATGTGTGAATACCGATCTACTTACCGGCATACCGTTTGGCCAGATCAGACACCTCTTCCTTGGTAAAGACATACTGTTTGTTCTCCATCCAATACCGGAGGTACAGTACTATAAACACACACACTCCAGCCAGCACCAGTAACTGGAACACGTTAGTCCTTAACGACATGACCCCCTAACCCTAACACTATAACCCTAACCCTCTAACCCTTACACTATAACCCTAACCCTCTAACCCTAACACTATAACCCTTACAATATGACACTATAACCCTAACACTATAACTCTATAACCCTAACACTATAACACTATAACCCTAACACTATAACTCTATAACCCTAACACTATAACTCTATAACCCTAACACTATAACTCTATAACCCTAACACTATAACTCTATAACCCTAACACTATAACTCTATAACCCTAACACTATAACACTATAACCCTAACACTATAACTCTATAACCCTAACACTATAACTCTATAACCCTAACACTATAACACTATAACCCTAACACTATAACTCTATAACCCTAACACTATAACTCTATAACCCTAACACTATAACACTATAACCCTAACACTATAACTCTATAACCCTAACACTATAACTATATAACCCTAACACTATAACACTATAACCCTAACACTATAACTCTATAACCCTAACACTATAACTCTATAACCCTAACACTATAACTCTATAACCCTAACACTATAACACTATAACCCTAACACTATAACTCTATAACCCTAACACTATAACTATATAACCCTAACACTATAACACTATAACACTATAACCCTAACACTATAACTCTATAACCCTAACACTATAACACTATAACCCTAACACTATAACTCTATAACCCTAACACTATAACTATATAACCCTAACACTATAACACTATAACACTATAACCCTAACACTATAACTCTATAACCCTAACCCTATAACACTATAACCCTAACACTATAACACTATAACCCTAACACTATAACTCTATAACCCTAACACTATAACTCTATAACCCTAACACTATAACTATATAACCCTAACACTATAACACTATAACACTATAACCCTAACACTATAACTCTATAACCCTAACCCTATAACACTATAACCCTAACACTATAACACTATAACCCTAACACTATAACTCTATAACCCTAACACTATAACCCTAACACTAACCCAGCAGTCCAGAATCAACATAATAATATTGGTAATATTACGGTAAACGTGCTTCTGAATATCAACTATGTACTTATCCGAAAGTCGCTATTAAAACTGACCGATGAGCGGATCATTTGAACTCTAACCCCAATCAGAATCACGTGACGTGTGTCATGTGTCCTGTGTCATGTGACACGTCTACTAGATAACATACCCGCTGAGGCACTATATGTATATGTCTATTTACTTCTGATATTACTAATACTATTTACTTCTGATATTACTAATTCTATTTACTTCTGATATTACTAATTCTATTTACTTCTGATATTACTAATTCTATTTACTTCTGATATTACTAATACTATTAGACTGCCAGGAGAACTTTAACACGGACTCCTGCAATGTTTTGTAAGACTGAACTCCGCTTTGATCCTACAGGTAAATCCCGTCACTTTACTGAAAATCACTCACATTACACAACTAGAATATATTCTACAAGGTGTTTTGTGTATTTGGTTAAGTATAATATACTAGATAATAGATAGTAAGAACATCCCGTGATTCAGTTTTTGTTTAAGTGTCCGGGTAGAATAAGAATAAAACTAATGTTTGAATCTTTGTCGCCACCTGCAGGCCGTACATATATGACAGGCTTGTGTTGTAACTTTAACCTGCCTGGAGTTCATTCAAGGTGTGCGTGTGCGTGTGTGTGTGTCAGAACACCAGCACCTGCGTTATAACCCATTGCGGGACACTTGGGTTCTGGTATCTGCCCATCGGATGAATAGGCCCTGGAGCGGCCAGGTGGAGAAGGAGGAGGAACTCCACGTCCCTCGTCATGACCCAAACAACCCCCTCTGTCCCGGGAACACCAGAGCCAATGGAGAGGTGTGGAACACACACAGTTTTGAGGACGCACCTGAAAAGCATGTCCAAGGCACTAGTAATAAATACATCATGACTGGATTGAAATGGATGGATTCATACAGTCTCTTTAACTTGCAGATGTATATGTGGCACATTTAATACTAGGCAGTTCTGTTGGCTGGAAGGTTATTTAAAATAAATTACCCTTAATCGACCTGTTTGGTTGATCTGTTCTAATCTACATTTAATTCCACTTCCAGCTGCTGGTCTCTATTATAATCATAGCATTTATAGCTCCAGACATTTCCTCCACGTTTCTGGTCTTTTTATAGATATGTATATAGTTTATTAGGTCAGGATTAAATGTGTGTGTATTTCCAGGTGAACCCAGACTTTGAGAGTACCTTTGTGTTTGAGAATGACTTCCCAGCTCTCCAGCCTGATGGGCCGGACCCAGGCTCAGATCAACACCCGCTGTTTCAGTGCAAAGCTGCCCGGGGCCTCTGGTGAGGAGACTTTATTATGAGGATATTTCTACGCATAGAACACAGAGATTATGTCAGTATGCACTAAGCCAAATGGTTGTTTAAAGGCTAATTATGCAGTTATAGCAATTAGAGCATTATTTGTAGTGTCAGAGTAGTCTACCTACTGTAGTGTCAGAGTAATCTACCTACTGTAGTGTCAGAGTAGTCTACCTACTGAAGTGTCAGAGTAGTCTACCTACTGTAGTTTCTGAGTAGTCTACCTACTGTAGTGTCTGAGTAGTCTACCTACTGTAGTGTCTGAGTAGTCTACCTACTGTAGTGTAGTCTACCTAATGTGTGGTTGGGATTAGATAGAGGGTCTAATGTGCGGTTGGGATTAGATATAGGGTCTAATGTGCGGTTGGGATTAGATAGAGGGTCTAATGTGCGGTTGGGATTAGATAGAGGGTCTAATGTGCGGTTGGGATTAGATAGAGGGTCTAATGTGCGGTTGGGATTAGATAGTGGGTCTAATGTGCGGTTGGGATTAGATAGAGGGACTAATGTGCGGTTGGGATTAGATAGAGGGTCTAATGTGCGGTTGGGATTAGATAGTGGGTCTAATGTGCGGTTGGGATTAGATAGAGGGACTAATGTGCGGTTGGGATTAGATAGAGGGTCTAATGTGTGTTTTTTCAGTAAGGTGATGTGTTTCCATCCCTGGTCTGATGTTACCTTGGCTCTCATGTCCATACCTGACATTATCAAAGTGATTGACAAGTGGGCAGAGCTCATTGTGGACTTAGGCTCCACCTACCCCTGGGTTCAGGTATGTCTTGAAATGTATGTCTTGAGTGCATGCTTTGTATGTTTGATGTCCTGGGTTCAATCCCCAGATCGCCTGGTGAAATAAAGTTTAAATAAAAACAATATTACACCGGATCATTCATGCCTGGGGGTTATTACCTCTGGGTTATTACCTCTGGGTTATTACCTCTGGGTTATTACCTCTGGATTATTACCTCTGGATTATTACCTCTGGGTTATTACCTCTGGGTTATTACCTCTGGATTATTACCTCTGGGTTATTACCTCTGGATTATTACCTCTGGGTTATTACCTCTGGGTTATTACATCTGGGTTATTACCTCTGGGTTATTACCTCTGGGTTATTACCTCTGGATTATTACCTCTGGGTTATTACATCTGGGTTATTACCTCTGGGTTATTACCTCTGGGTTATTACCTCTGGGTTATTACATCTGGGTTATTACCTCTGGGTTATTACCTCTGGGTTATTACCTCTGGGTTATTACCTCTGGGTTATTACCTCTGGGTTATTACCTCTGGGTTATTACCTCTGGGTTATTACCTCTGGGTTATTACCTCTGGGTTATTACCTCTGGGTTATTACCTCTGGGTTATTACATCTGGGTTATTACCTCTGGGTTATTACATCTGGGTTATTACCTCTGGGTTATTACCTCTGGGTTATTACCTCTGGGTTATTACCTCTGGGTTATTACCTCTGGGTTATTACCTCTGGGTTATTACCTCTGGGTTATTACCTCTGGGTTATTACCTCTGGGTTATTACCTCTGGGTTATTACCTCTGGGTTATTACCTCTGGGTTATTACCTCTGGGTTATTACCTCTGGGTTATTACCTCTGGGTTATTACCTCTGGGTTATTACCTCTGGGTTATTACATCTGGGTTATTACCTCTGGGTTATTACCTCTGGGTTATTACCTCTGGGTTATTACCTCTGGGTTATTACCTCTGGGTTATTACCTCTGGGTTATTACCTCTGGGTTATTACCTCTGTAACTGTTTCAGATTTTTGAAAATAAAGGAGCAATGATGGGCTGTTCCAACCCCCATCCTCATTGTCAGGTAAGAAAATACTGTGCAGCAGGAAAGTATTCACAGTGCTTCACTTATTCACATTTTGTTCTGTTGCAGCATTATTCCGAAATTGATTCACTTTATTTTTTTCTTCAGAATTTGACGCACTATTACCCTATAATGACAAAGTAAAAAAAAGTTTGTTACATTTTTTTTATTGATGTGAAAGATTAAGAACCATCAGGCAAGCGGTACAGATCTCTACTAACCCTAACGCAGTAGGCTTAGGAACAATCCTCTATATTTGATCTGCCATTTGTACAATACATCCTGTGGTACTCCTCTGTATTTGATCTGCCATTTGTACAATACATCCTGTGGTACTCCTCTGTATTTGATCTGCCATTTGTACAATACATCCTGTGGTACTCCTCTCTGTTTGATCAGCTATTTGTACCACAGGATGTATTGTACAAATAGCTGATCAAACAGAGAGGAGTACCACAGGAGTACAATACATCCTGTGGTACTCCTCTCTGTTTGATCAGCTATTTGTACAATACATCCTGTGGTACTCCTCTGTATTTGATTAGCCATTTGTACAATACATCCTGTGGTACTCCTCTCTGTTTGATCAGCTATTTGTACAATACATCCTGTGGTACTCCTCTGTATTTGATTAGCCATTTGTACAATACATCCTGTGGTACTCCTCTGTATTTGATTAGCCATTTGTACAATACATCCTGTGGTACTCCTCTGTATTTGATTAGCCATTTGTACAATACATCCTGTGGTACTCCTCTCAGTTTGATCTGCCAATTGTACAATTCATCCTGTGTCTAGCCCGAATAAATAGAACATATATAAGCCCTTATAAATAGTACAGAAATAAGCCCCTATAAATAGTTCAGATATAAGCCCTTATAAATAGTACAGATATAAGCCCCTATAGATAGCACAGATATAAGCCCCTATAGATAGCACAGATATAAGCCCCTATAGATAGCACAGATATAAGCCCCTATAGATAGCACAGATATAAGCCCTATAGATAGCACAGATATAAGCCCCTATAGATAGCACAGATATAAGCCCCTATAGATAGCACAGATATAAGCCCCTATAGATAGCACAGATATAAGCCCCTATAGATAGCACAGATATAAGCCCCTATAGATAGCACAGATATAAGCCCTTATATTTTTTTAAATTTTTTTATTTAACCTTTCTTTAACCAGGTAGGCCGATTGAGAACAAATTCTCATTTACAACGGCGACCTGGCCAAGATAAGGCGAAAAAATGTGCAGGACAACATATAGTTACACAGAATACACAAACACAGGAGTGCAAATAGCAGTGGGACACAGTAAGGAATACAGCTTCAAGATTAAACAGGATGAGGTATATGAAGTACAGTAGAGCAGCATAGATACAGTGATAAATAAATATATATATATAAAATAAAATTAAAAAATAAATACAATGAGTATCTTAACACGGAATGTAAAAGGATTAAAGTGTGCCTAGCAGGTATACAGAATAAAGTGTCTCTAGCAGGTTGGTAGATAGAGTGCATGGGAGTAAAGGAAATGAGGTTATGGGAAAGATTAATTGGGCATTATCTGAGCACAAAGAGTGGTTCAACAGTTTACACAGATATGACAGCAGTACAGGTGCAAATAGGGCGTGGCAAAGTGAGAAGGGGGTTGTGGGCCGTTAGCAGGTACAGAGATCTGACAGGTGCTCAGACAGGAGCCGTTTGAAGGCAGCTGGTGAGATAAGGGTTTCGAGTTTTAGGGATTTTTGTAAATCGTTCCAGTCATTGGCGGCTGCGAACTGGAAGGATTGGCGGCCGAATGTTGTGTAGGCTTTCGGGGTCACTAAAGCAATATACCTACTTGAGCGTAGACTGCGGTGGGTAGCGCAATGGTAACTAGACAACTTAAGTACAGTGGGACTTTGCCAAGCAGAGACTTGTAAATAAGTTGGTACCAATGCGTTAAACGCCGAGTAGTTAGCGACGGCCAGCCAACTAATGCATAAAGCTTGCAGTACAGATATATAGATAGTACAGATATAAGCCCTTATAGATAGCACAGATATAAGCCCCTATAGATAGCACAGATATAAGCCCCTATAGATAGCACAGATATAAGCCCCTATAGATAGCACAGATATAAGCCCCTATAGATAGCACAGATATAAGCCCCTATAGATAGCACAGATATAAGCCCTGCGGTCTGATTGGGTCCGGCCGTCTGATTGGGTCCGGCCGTCTGATTGGGTCCGGCCCTCTGATTGGGTCCGGCCCTCTGATTGGGTCCGGCCGTCTGATTGGGTCCGGCCCTCTGATTGGGACCATTTAAACTAAAGTCCATTGCTTATAAAACATTTTTTATCCACTGTGATGTCAAAGGTGTGGGCCAGTAGCTTCTTGCCAAACGAGGCCTCCCTGTCTGATCGCTGCCAGAGGGAATACCTGAAAAACCACGGAGTACCTCTACTATTGCAGTATGCTAAGATGGAGGCACAGAGTAAGGTAAGGGTTTGTTTTTGGGGAAGCTCAAATGTTATGGTTTTGCACCTTCCGCATTAGCATGGGTAGAGAGTTACTTGACAGATAGAACACAGAAGGTGTATTTCAATGGAGGCTTCTCTGAGGTGAGGTCTGTAGCATGTGGGATTCCACAAGGGTCTTCATTAGGACCACTGCTATTTTCCATCTTCTCGAATGATCTCCCACTGGTCTGTAGAAGGGCTTCTGTGTCTATGTATGCGGATGATGTAACACTGGATATGCCTGCATCAGCTTTAGAAAACATGTCTTCAGCTCTCAACAAGGAGTTGCAGATGGTATCTAAATGGGTAATTGATAATAGGCTTGTCTTAAATATTGGCAAGACTAAAAGTATTTTATTTGTAATTAAATGTTCACTTTAAACAAGGCTCAGGTTGGATTTGGTACTAAATAATGTTGCTATTGAGCAGGTGCATGAAACAAAGCTTCTGGGGGTAACATTAGATGGTACGTTGTCATGGTCGAGACATATAGAGGAAGTGGTGAAATAAATGGGGGGATATATCTGTAGTTAGAAGGTGTAATTCGTTTTTAAATTCATATTCCATTAAACCGGTTTTGCAGACACTAGTGTTATCACACTTAGATTACTGCTCTGTGGTTTGGTCAGGAACTACAATTAAGAGTTTAGGGAAACTACAAAAGGTTCAGAATAGAGCTGCTCGTCTGGCCCTTTGCTGTACAATGAGGGCTAATGTTGACAAAATGCACAAAAAATTATACTTGTTACCGGTTGATGAAAGGATAAAAGCATCACTCCTTGGCTTTATAAATAAAAGTAATTTAAGATTGTTTGTAGAGGCAACTTACTCTGAGCTCTAATGTACATGCATATCTCACGAGGCATGCCGTTATTGGTAAATATATTATTCCAAAATCTAGAACAAACGCAAAACAACGTACAGTGTTGTATAGAGCTATGGCGGGATGGAACTCTCTTCCAGGCCACATTGCTAAGATTCAAAATATTATGAGTTTTAACAATGTTATGTTATGTTAACTTAGGATGGAGATAGAGTATATTGTGTATATATGTAGAGGTATATGTGTCTGTATATATGTGAGTATGTATAGATGTATATTTGTATTTTATGAGAATGGAGGCACTGAGTCAGGTAAGGGTGGGTAGTACACTTGGTCCCTATATGGAGCAGTGGGTAGTACACTTGGTCCCTATATGGAGCAGTGGGTAGTACACTTGGTCCCTATATGGAGCAGTGGGTAGTACACTTGGTCCCTATATAGAGCAGTGGGTAGTACACTTGGTCCCTATATAGAGCAGTGGGTAGTACACTTGGTCCCTATATAGAGCAGTGGGTAGTACACTTGGTCCCTATATAGAGGTCCCTATAGTGGGTAGTACACTTGGTCCCTATATAGAGCAGTGGGTAGTACACTTGGTCCCTATATAGAGCAGTGGGTAGTACACTTGGTCCCTATATAGAGCAGTGGGTAGTACACTTGGTCCCTATATAGAGCAGTGGGTAGTACACTTGGTCCCTATATAGAGCAGTGGGTAGTACACTTGGTCCCTATATAGAGCAGTGGGTAGTACACTTGGTCCCTATATAGAGCAGTGGGTAGTACACTTGGTCCCTAGTGGGTAGTACACTTGGTCCCTATATAGAGCAGTGGGTAGTACACTTGGTCCCTATATGGAGCAGTGGGTAGTACACTTGGTCCCTATATGGAGCAGTGGGTAGTACACTTGGTCCCTATATGGTGGGTAGTACCTATATGGAGCAGTGGGTAGTACACTTGGTCCCTATATGGAGCAGTGGGTATACACTTGGTCCCTATATGGAGCAGTGGGTAGTACACTTGGTCCCTATATGAGCAGTGGGTAGTACACTTGGTCCCTATATGGGTAGTACACTTGGTCCCTAGCAGTGGGTAGTACACTTGGTCCCTATATAGAGCAGTGGGTAGTACACTTGGTCCCTATATAGAGCAGTGGGTAGTACACTTGGTCCCTATATAGAGCAGTGGGTAGTACACTTGGTCCCTATATAGAGCAGTGGGTAGTACACTTGGTCCCTATATAGAGCAGTGGGTAGTACACTTGGTCCCTATATAGAGCAGTGGGTAGTACACTTGGTCCCTATATAGAGCAGTGGGTAGTACACTTGGTCCCTATATAGAGCAGTGGGTAGTACACTTGGTCCCTATATAGAGCAGTGGGTAGTACACTTGGTCCCTATATAGAGCAGTGGGTAGTACACTTGGTCCCTATATAGAGCAGTGGGTAGTGGGTACACTTGGTCCCTATATAGAGCAGTGGGTAGTACACTTGGTCCCTATATAGAGCAGTGGGTAGTACACTTGGTCCCTATATAGAGCAGTGGGTAGTACCTTGGTCCCTATATAGAGCAGTGGGTAGTACACTTGGTCCCTATATAGAGCAGTGGGTAGTACACTTGGTCCCTATATAGAGCAGTGGGTAGTACACTTGGTCCCTATATAGAGCAGTGGGTAGGTCCCTATACACACTTGGTCCCTATATAGAGCAGTGGGTAGTACACTTGGTCCCTATATAGAGCAGTGGGTAGTACACTTGGTCCCTATATAGAGGTCCCTATATAGAGCAGTGGGTAGTACACTTGGTCCCTATATAGAGCAGTGGGTAGTACACTTGGTCCCTATATAGAGCAGTGGGTAGTACACTTGGTCCCTATATAGAGCAGTGGGTAGTACACTTGGTCCCTATATAGGGTGGGTAGTACACTTGGTCCCTATATAGAGCAGTGGGTAGTACACTTGGTCCCTATATAGAGCAGTGGGAGCAGTGGGTAGTACACTTGGTCCCTATATAGAGCAGTGGGTAGTACACTTGGTCCCTATATAGAGCAGTGGGTAGTACACTTGGTCCCTATATGGAGCAGTGGGTAGTACACTTGGTCCCTATATGGAGCAGTGGGTAGTACACTTGGTCCCTATATGGGGTAGTACACTTGGTCCCTATATAGAGCAGTGGGTAGTACACTTGGTCCCTATATAGAGCAGTGGGTAGTACACTTGGTCCCTATATAGAGCAGTGGGTAGTACACTTGGTCCCTATATAGAGCAGTGGGTAGTACACTTGGTCCCTATATAGAGCAGTGGGTAGTACACTTGGTCCCTATATAGAGCAGTGGGTAGTACACTTGGTCCCTATATAGAGCAGTGGGTAGTACACTTGGTCCCTATATAGAGCAGTGGGTAGTACACTTGGTCCCTATATAGAGCAGTGGGTAGTACACTTGGTCCCTATATAGAGCAGTGGGTAGTACACTTGGTCCCTATATAGAGCAGTGGGTAGTACACTTGGTCCCTATATAGAGCAGTGGGTAGTACACTTGGTCCCTATATGGGTAGAGCAGTGGGTAGTACACTTGGTCCCTATATAGAGCAGTGGGTAGTACACTTGGTCCCTATATAGGTAGGTCCCTAGTGGGTCCCTAGAGCAGTGGGTACACTTGGTCCCTATATAGAGCAGTGGGTAGTACACTTGGTCCCTATATAGAGCAGTGGGTAGTACACTTGGTCCCTATATAGAGCAGTGGGTAGTACACTTGGTCCCTATATAGAGCAGTCCTTGGTCCCTATATGGAGCAGTGGGTAGTACACTTGGTCCCTATATGGAGCAGTGGGTAGTACACTTGGTCCCTATATAGAGCAGTGGGTAGTACACTTGGTCCCTATATAGAGCAGTGGGTAGTACACTTGGTCCCTATATGGAGCAGTGGGTAGTACACTTGGTCCCTATATGGAGCAGTGGGTAGTACACTTGGTCCCTATATGGAGCAGTGGGTAGTACACTTGGTCCCTATATGGAGCAGTGGGTAGTACACTTGGTCCCTATATGGAGCAGTGGGTAGTACACTTGGTCCCTATATGGAGCAGTGGGTAGTACACTTGGTCCCTATATGGAGCAGTGGGTAGTACACTTGGTCCCTATATGGAGCAGTGGGTAGTACACTTGGTCCCTATATGGAGCAGTGGGTAGTACACTTGGTCCCTATATAGAGCAGTGGGTAGTACACTTGGTCCCTATATAGAGCAGTGGGTAGTACACTTGGTCCCTATATAGAGCAGTGGGTAGTACACTTGGTCCCTATATAGAGCAGTGGGTAGTACACTTGGTCCCTATATAGAGCAGTGGGTAGTACACTTGGTCCCTATATAGAGCAGTGGGTAGTACACTTGGTCCCTATATAGAGCAGTGGGTAGTACACTTGGTCCCTATATAGAGCAGTGGGTAGTACACTTGGTCCCTATATAGAGCAGTGGGTAGTACACTTGGTCCCTATATAGAGCAGTGGGTAGTACACTTGGTCCCTATATAGAGCAGTGGGTAGTACACTTGGTCCCTATATGGAGCAGTGGGTAGTACACTTGGTCCCTATATGGAGCAGTGGGTAGTACACTTGGTCCCTATATGGAGCAGTGGGTAGTACACTTGGTCCCTATATGGAGCAGTGGGTAGTACACTTGGTCCCTATATGGAGCAGTGGGTAGTACACTTGGTCCCTATATGGAGCAGTGGGTAGTACACTTGGTCCCTATATGGAGCAGTGGGTAGTACACTTGGTCCCTATATGGAGCAGTGGGTGGGTAGTACACTTGGTCCCTATATGGAGCAGTGGGTAGTACACTTGGTCCCTATATGGAGCAGTGGGTAGTACACTTGGTCCCTATATGGAGCAGTGGGTAGTACACTTGGTCCCTATATGGAGCAGTGGGTAGTACACTTGGTCCCTATATGGAGCAGTGGGTAGTACACTTGGTCCCTATATGGAGCAGTGGGTAGTACACTTGGTCCCTATATGGAGCAGTGGGTAGTACACTTGGTCCCTATATGGAGCAGTGGGTAGTACACTTGGTCCCTATATAGGGTAGCAGTGGGTAGTACACTTGGTCCCTATATCGAGCAGTGGGTAGTACACTTGGTCCCTATATGGAGCAGTGGGTAGTACACTTGGTCCCTATATGGAGCAGTGGGTAGTACACTTGGTCCCTATATGGAGCAGTGGGTAGAACACTTGGTCCCTATATAGAGCAGTGGGTAGTACACTTGGTCCCTATATAGAGCAGTGGGTAGTACACTTGGTCCCTATATGGAGCAGTGGGTAGTACACTTGGTCCCTATATGGAGCAGTGGGTAGTACACTTGGTCCCTATATGGAGCAGTGGGTAGTACACTTGGTCCCTATATAGAGCAGTGGGTAGTACACTTGGTCCCTATATAGAGCAGTGGGTAGTACACTTGGTCCCTATATAGAGCAGTGGGTAGTACACTTGGTCCCTATATAGAGCAGTGGGTAGTACACTTGGTCCCTATATAGAGCAGTGGGTAGTACACTTGGTCCCTATATGGAGCAGTGGGTAGTACACTTGGTCCCTATATGGAGCAGTGGGTAGTACACTTGGTCCCTATATGGAGCAGTGGGTAGTACACTTGGTCCCTATATGGAGCAGTGGGTAGTACACTTGGTCCCTATATGGAGCAGTGGGTAGTACACTTGGTCCCTATATGGAGCAGTGGGTAGTACACTTGGTCCCTATATGGAGCAGTGGGTAGTACACTTGGTCCCTATATGGAGCAGTGGGTAGTACACTTGGTCCCTATATGGAGCAGTGGGTAGTACACTTGGTCCCTATATGGAGCAGTGGGTAGTACACTTGGTCCCTATATGGAGCAGTGGGTAGTACACTTGGTCCCTATATGGAGCAGTGGGTAGTACACTTGGTCCCTATATGGAGCAGTGGGTAGTACACTTGGTCCCTATATGGAGCAGTGGGTAGTACACTTGGTCCCTATATGGAGCAGTGGGTAGTACACTTGGTCCCTATATGGAGCAGTGGGTAGTACACTTGGTCCCTATATTGGTCCCTAGCAGTGGGTAGTACACTTGGTCCCTATATGGAGCAGTGGGTAGTACACTTGGTCCCTATATAGAGCAGTGGGTAGTACACTTGGTCCCTATATAGAGCAGTGGGTAGTACACTTGGTCCCTATATAGAGCAGTGGGTAGTACACTTGGTCCCTATATAGAGCAGTGGGTAGTACACTTGGTCCCTATATAGAGCAGTGGGTAGTACACTTGGTCCCTATATAGAGCAGTGGGTAGTACAGGTCCCTATATAGAGCAGTGGGTAGTACACTTGGTCCCTATATAGAGCAGTGGGTAGTACACTTGGTCCCTATATAGAGCAGTGGGTAGTACACTTGGTCCCTATATAGAGCAGTGGGTAGTACACTTGGTCCCTATATAGAGCAGTGGGTAGTACACTTGGTCCCTATATAGAGCAGTGGGTAGTACACTTGGTCCCTATATAGAGCAGTGGGTAGTACACTTGGTCCCTATATAGAGCAGTGGGTAGTACACTTGGGTAGGGTACAACACAGATCCTGGCACTAATTGCTCATTGTATCCAACTCCACACAGAGGCAAGTAAACCGATGATACAAATGCGTTTCCTTCCCTCGTCACTGGCCCAAAAGCCTGCGGCCCACCGGGAAAACCCTAACCCCGGGAAAACTCTAACCCTAACCCCGGGAAAACTCTAACCCTAACCTGATTCTTCCGATTGCCACTCCGGGCCTGTTTATGGTACAGCAAGTATGCAAAGTGTACAGCCCCTCAATGATCTCTTATGGAGGCCTGATAGTTATTGAGAGTGAGTGATTGTATTCACCCCGGATAGTCCAGAATTCTGATTAACTTTGTCTTTTATTAAACCGTCATATCTCTTTATATATCTTTCTCTCTCCCTCTGTTTCTCTCTAGGAACGTGTGGTGGTCCAGAATTCTGATTGGCTGGCTGTGGTTCCATATTGGGCAACCTGGCCGTTCCAGACCTTGTTGTTACCACGGAGACACATACTGAGACTTACAGACCTCACTAGCCTGGAGAAAGCCGGTATGACCTCTGACCCTGCTCAAACTTGACATTTGACATTTAACCCCTGATGTTACTGTAATCTATCGTATTAAACCCTTTATATTTAACCCCTGATGTTACTGTAATCTATCGTATTAAACCCTTTATATTTAACCCCTGATGTTACTGTAATCTATCGTATTAAACCCTTTATATTTAACCCCTGATGTTACTGTAATCTATTGTATTAAACCCTTTATATTTAACCCCTGATGTTACTGTAATCTATCGTATTAAACCCTTTATATATAACCCCTGATGTTACTGTAATCTATCGTATTAAACCCTTTATATTTAACCCCTGATGTTACTGTAATCTATCGTATTAAACCCTTTATATTTAACACCCTGAACTCAAGTCTCTAACTGTATGTGACGCTTCTATCACTCTACCTTGACTTTTAAGTCCCACCTTTTTACACAGCTTTCATACCATCTGTCCAATCCATTACAATAAGCCCTACAATCGGTATGTGCAGACTAATTTAAAATGGTGGATTACTTGGAACTGATTGTGGTGTTTAAGGAGGCATCCTAAATCTGACTCATTGACCCATTATGTTTTCCTATCCACTGGGTATCAACTTGTTGATGCTCTGTCGGTTATCAGGGTGGGGTTTTAAAAATATTTTCTGACAACTTTAGTTGTAATGGGCTTAATGAAGTACATTTTCTTTACATACCTACCTGTTTTTATAATAGGTTAATATGTTTTTCTCTAGTCACATAATCAGTCAGATAATATAGTGATATAATATATATATATATATATATATATATATATATATTTATAGTCTCAAATTGCCACCTACTCTGTACCCAATTCATTCATACAAATCTGAGGTAAAACAGACAATCTCTGTTGCAGGAAAAACATTTATTGTCTTTGCATAACTTTCATTTCTGAATTTATTTACTTATTTAAATATTTTAAAAGAAAAAAACTATTTGAAGCCTGATCAGAAGCAACATTTTTATGTAATTCATGACAGGGTAGAAATAACATTATAGTCCAAATGTTATATGAACGTCTATAGGTGTCTGATAACAATATTCTAATAATACTATTCTAATAATAATATTCTAATAATAATATTCTAATAATAATATTCTAATAATAATATTCTAATCGGTGCATTCCCGAATATATCTCCTCCAAATCCTATTGACTATCCCCTTGTCCTCCTTTTGACTCCTCGTGAGAGAGAATACTACAGTCATGTGTGTGAATCAGATAGAGAACAGATCACCTGACAGAGAGAATGCTACAGTCATGTGTGTCAATCAGATTTCATAGTGTCATTACATAGTGTCATTACATAGTGTCATTACATAGTGTCATTACATAGTGTCATTTCATAGTGTCATTACATAGTGTCATTTCATAGTGTCATTACATAGTGTCATTACATAGTGTCATTACATAGTGTCATTACATAGTGTCATTACATAGTGTCATTACATAGTGTCATTTCATAGTGTCATTACATAGTGTCATTTCATAGTGTCATTACATAGTGTCATTACATAGTGTCATTTCATAGTGTCATTACATAGTGTCATTACATAGTGTCATTACATAGTGTCATTACATAGTGTCATTACATAGTGTCATTTAGTGTCATTAGTGTCATTACATAGTGTCATTACATAGTGCCATTACATAGTGTCATTACATAGTGTCATTACATAGTGTCATTACATAGTGTCATTACATAGTGTCATTACATAGTGTCATTACATAGTGCCATTTCATAGTGCCATTTCATAGTGCCATTTCATAGTGCCATTTCATAGTGCCATTTCATAGTGTCATTACATAGTGTCATTACATAGTGCCATTACATAGTGTCATTACATAGTGTCATTACATAGTGTCATTACATAGTGTCATTACATAGTGTCATTACATAGTGTCATTACATAGTGTCATTACATAGTGTCATTACATAGTGCCATTTCATAGTGCCATTACATAGTGTCATTACATAGTGTCATTACATAGTGTCATTACATAGTGTCATTACATAGTGTCATTTCATAGTGCCATTTCATAGTGCCATTTCATAGTGTCATTACATAGTGTCATTTCATAGTGCCATTACATAGTGTCATTACATAGTGTCATTACATAGTGTCATTACATAGTGCCATTTCATAGTGCCATTTCATAGTGCCATTACATAGTGTCATTACATAGTGTCATTACATAGTGCCATTTCATAGTGCCATTTCATAGTGCCATTTCATAGTGCCATTTCATAGTGCCATTTCATAGTGCCATTTCATAGTGCCATTTCATAGTGCCATTTCATAGTGCCATTTCATAGTGTCATTTCATAGTGTCATTACATAGTGTCATTACATAGTGTCATTAGTGTCATTACATAGTGTCATTACATAGTGTCATTACATAGTGTCATTTCATAGTGCATTTCATAGTGCCATTTCATAGTGTCATTACATAGTGTCATTACATAGTGTCATTACATAGTGTCATTACATAGTGTCATTACATAGTGTCATTACATAGTGTCATTTCATAGTGTCATTACATAGTGTCATTACATAGTGTCATTACATAGTGTCATTACATAGTGTCATTACATAGTGCCATTACATAGTGTCATTACATAGTGTCATTACATAGTGTCATTACATAGTGTCATTACATAGTGTCATTACATAGTGTCATTACATAGTGTCATTTCATAGTGTCATTTCATAGTGTCATTATAGTGTCATTACATAGTGTCATTACATAGTGTCATTACATAGTGTCATTACATAGTGTCATTACATAGTGTCATTACATAGTGCCATTTCATAGTGCCATTTCATAGTGTCATTACATAGTGTCATTACATAGTGTCATTACATAGTGTCATTACATAGTGTCATTACATAGTGTCATCATAGGCCATACTTCTATGGGCTCATTGAAGCCTGAATGTGACTTGTCTGTAATCTGTTGTTTGGATGAAGTGAGGTAGTTCCACACTGATTCCTCTGTTCTTTTTATTGTCATTGTTTTTAAATTACAGCCAGCTGTTTTGTTGTCAGGGAACCATATTGTTGGATTAGTTTGTTTTTCCATTAGCGGTATGGTGTCCTTAAAGGGACAAACCTAATTTCATCCAAGTTACATCTAAACGATCATACTGGGAAATTATGTTGCTGACTTCAGTTTGATAGGAGAAATAAACGATGCTTCCTGGAGAGTAGTGTGTCTGTGGATGTGTCTGTATGTCTGTGGATGTGTATGTCTGTCTGTGGATGTGTCTGTGGATGTGTCTGTATGTCTGTGGATGTGTCTGTATGTCTGTGGATGTGTCTGTCTGTCTGTGGATGTGTCTGTATCTGTCTGTCTGTCTGTGGATGTGTCTGTGGATGTGTCTGTCTGTCTGTGGATGTGTCTGTCTGTTTGTGGATGTGTCTGTATCTGTATGTCTGTGGATGTGTCTGTGTGTCTGTGGGATGTGTCTGTCTGTTTGTGGATGTGTCTGTATCTGTATGTCTGTGGATATGTCTGTCTGTCTGTGGATGTGTGTGTCTGTCTGTCTGTTGGTCTGTGGATGTGTCTGTATGTCTGTGAATGTGTCTGTCTCTGTCTGTCTGTCTGTCTGTGGATGTGTCTGTCTGTCTGTGGATGTGTCTGTATCTGTATGTCTGTGGATATGTCTGTCTGTCTGTGGATGTGTCTGTCTGTCTGTCTGTCTGTGGATGTGTCTGTCTGTCTGTATGTCTGTGGATGTGTCTGTCTGTGGATGTGTCTGTGGAGGTGTCTGTATGTCTGTGGATGTGACTGTATGTCTGTAGATGTGACTGTATGTCTGTAGATGTTTCTGTATGTCTGTAGATGTGTATGTATGTATGTGGATGTGTCTGTATGTCTGTGGATGTGTCTGTCTGTCTGTTTGTGGATGTGTCTCTATCTGTATGTCTGTGGATGTGTCTGTCTGTCTGTCTGTGGATGTGTCTGTCTGTCTGTCTGTGGATGTGTCTTTCTGTCTGTGGATGTGTCTGTCTGTCTGTGGATGTGTCTGTTTGTGGATGTGTCTGTATCTGTATGTCTGTGGATATGTCTGTCTGTCTGTGGATGTCGATGTGTCTGTCTGTCTGTTGGTCTGTGGATGTGTCTGTATGTCTGTGAATGTGTCTGTCTGTCTGTCTGTCGGATGTGTCTGTCTGTCTGTGGATGTGTCTGTATCTGTATGTCTGTGGATATGTCTGTATGTCTGTGGATGTGACTGTATGTCTGTAGATGTGACTGTATGTCTGTAGATGTTTCTGTATGTCTGTAGATGTGTATGTATGTATGTGGATGTGTCTGTATGTCTGTGGATGTGTCTGTCTGTCTGTTTGTGGATGTGTCTCTATCTGTATGTCTGTGGATGTGTCTGTCTGTCTGTCTGTGGATGTGTCTGTCTGTCTGTCTGTCTGTGGATGTGTCTTTCTGTCTGTGGATGTGTCTGTCTGTTTGTGGATGTGTCTGTATCTGTATGTCTGTGGATATGTCTGTCTGTCTGTGGATGTCGATGTGTCTGTCTGTCTGTTGGTCTGTGGATGTGTCTGTATGTCTGTGAATGTGTCTGTCTGTCTGTCTGTCTGTCTGCGGATGTGTCTGTATCTGTATGTCTGTGGATATGTCTGTCTGTCTGTGGATGTGTCTGTCTGTGGATGTGTCTGTGGAGGTGTCTGTATGTCTGTGGATGTGTCTGTATGTCTGTAGATGTGTCTGTCTGTGGATGTGCCTGTGGAGGTGTCTGTATGTCTGTGGATGTGACTGTATGTCTGTGGATGTGTCTGTCTGTGGATGTGTCTGTGGAGGTGTCTGTATGTCTGTGGATGTGTCTGTATGTCTGTAGATGTGTCTGTCTGTGGATGTGCCTGTGGATGTGTCTGTATGTCTGTAGATGTGACTGTCTGTCTGTGGATGTGTCTATCACATAAAGGTGTTATAGCTCAGGAGTTAGCTTGAAGGAGTTGGTATCTCAGTGGTAGAGTGCATGCTCTGTATGTATGATGTCCTGGGTTCCTATTGGAGGAGTTGGTACCTCAGTGGTAGAGTGCATGTTCTGTATATATGATGTCCTGGGTTCCTATTGGAGGAGTTGGTACCTCAGTGGTAGAGTGCATGCTCTGTATATATGATGTCCTGGGTTCCTATTGGAGGTGTTGGTATCTCAGTGGTAGAGTGCATGCTCTGTATGTATGATGTCCTGGGTTCCTATTGGAGGAGTTGGTATCTCAGTGGTAGAGTACATGCTCTGTATGTATGATGTCCTGGGTTCCTATTGTAGGAGTTGGTATCTCAGTGGTAGAGTACATGCTCTGTATATATGATGTCCTGGGCTCCTATTGGAGGAGTTGGTATCTCAGTGGTAGAGTGCATGCTCTGTATGTATGATGTCCTGGGTTCCTATTGGAGGAGTTGGTATCTCAGTGGTAGAGTGCATGTTCTGTATGTATGATGTCCTGGGTTCCTATTGGAGGAGTTGATATCTCAGTGGTAGAGTGCATGCTCTGTATGTATGATGTCCTGGGTTCCTATTGGAGGAGTTGGTATCTCAGTGGTAGAGTACATGCTCTGTATGTATGATGTCCTGGGTTCCTATTGGAGGAGTTGGTATCTCAGTGGTAGAGTGCATGCTCTGTATGTATGATGTCCTGGGTTCCTATTGGAGGAGTTGGTATCTCAGTGGTAGAGTGCATGTTCTGTATATATGATGTCCTGGGTTCCTATTGGAGGTGTTGGTATCTCAGTGGTAGAGTGCATGCTCTGTATGTATGATGTCCTGGGTTCCTATTGGAGGAGTTGGTATCTCAGTGGTAGAGTGCATGCTCTGTATGTATGATGTCCTGGGTTCCTATTGGAGGAGTTGGTAGCTCAGTGGTAGAGTGCATGCTCTGTATGTGTGATGTCCTGGGTTCCTATTGGAGGAGTTAGTATCTCAGTGGTAGAGTGCATGCTCTGTATGTATGATGTCCTGGGCTCCTATTGGAGGAGTTGGTATCTCAGTGGTAGAGTGCCTGCTCTGTATGTATGATGTCCTGGGTTCCTATTGGAGGAGTTGGTATCTCAGTGGTAGAGTGCATGTTCTGTATGTATGATGTCCTGGGTTCCTATTGGAGGAGTTGGTATCTCAGTGGTAGAGTGCATGCTCTGTATGTATGATGTCCTGGGTTCCTATTGTAGGAGTTGGTATCTCAGTGGTAGAGTACATGCTCTGTATGTATGATGTCCTGGGTTCCTATTGGAGGAGTTGGTATCTCAGTGGTAGAGTGCATGTTCTGTATGTATGATGTCCTGGGTTCCTATTGGAGGAGTTGGTATCTCAGTGGTAGAGTGCATGCTCTGTATGTATGATGTCCTGTGTTCCTATTGGAGGAGTTGGTATCTCAGTGGTAGAGTGCATGTTCTGTATATATGATGTCCTGGGTTCCTATTGGAGGAGTTGGTATCTCAGTGGTAGAGTGCATGCTCTGTATGTATGATGTCCTGGGTTCCTATTGGAGGAGTTGATATCTCAGTGGTAGAGTGCATGCTCTGTATGTATGATATCCTGGGTTCCTATTGGAGGAGTTGAGTTGGTATCTCAGTGGTAGAGTGCATGTTCTGTGGTAGAGTGCATGTTCTGTATGATGTCCTGGGTTCCTATTGGAGGAGTTGGTATCTCAGTGGTAGAGTGCATGCTCTGTATATATGATGTCCTGGGTTCCTATTGGAGGAGTTGGTATCTCAGTGGTAGAGTGCATGCTCTGTATATATGATGTCCTGGGTTCCTATTGGAGGAGTTGGTATCTCAGTGGTAGAGTGCATGCTCTGTATGTATGATGTCCTGGGTTCCTATTGGAGGAGTTGGTAGCTCAGTGGTAGAGTGCATGCTCTGTATGTATGATGTCCTGGGTTCCTATTGGAGGAGTTGGTATCTCAGTGGTAGAGTACATGCTCTGTATGTATGATGTCCTGTGTTCCTATTGGAGGAGTTGGTATCTCAGTGGTAGAGTGCATGCTCTGTATGTATGATGTCCTGGGTTCCTATTGGAGGAGTTGGTATCTCAGTGGTAGAGTGCATGCTCTGTATGTATGATGTCCTGTGTTCCTATTGGAGGAGTTGGTAGCTCAGTGGTAGAGTGCATGCTCTGTATGTATGATGTCCTGGGCTCCTATTGGAGGAGTTGGTATCTCAGTGGTAGAGTGCCTGCTCTGTATGTATGATGTCCTGGGTTCCTATTGGAGGAGTTGGTATCTCAGTGGTAGAGTGCATGCTCTGTATGTATGATTTCCTGGGTTCCTATTGGAGGAGTTGGTATCTCAGTGGTAGAGTGCATGCTCTGTATGTATGATTTCCTGGGTTCCTATTGGAGGAGTTGGTATCTCAGTGGTAGAGTGCATGTTCTGTATGTATGATGTCCTGGGTTCCTATTGGAGGAGTTGGTATCTCAGTGGTAGAGTGCATGCTCTGTGTGTATGATGTCCTGGGTTCCTATTGGAGGAGTTGGTATCTCAGTGGTAGAGTGCATGCTCTGTATGTATGATTTCCTGGGTTCCTATTGGAGGAGTTGGTATCTCAGTGGTAGAGTGCATGTTCTGTATGTATGATGTCCTGGGTTCCTATTGGAGGAGTTGGTATCTCAGTGGTAGAGTGCATGCTCTGTATGTATGATGTCCTGGGTTCCTATTGGAGGAGTTGGTATCTCAGTGGTAGAGTGCATGTTCTGTATATATGATGTCCTGGGTTCCTATTGGAGGTGATGGTATCTCAGTGGTAGAGTGCATGTTCTGTATGTATGATGTCCTGGGTTCCTATTGGAGTTGGTATCTCAGTGGTAGAGTGCATGCTCTGTATGTATGATGTCCTGGGTTCCTATTGGAGGAGTTGGTATCTCAGTGGTAGAGTGCATGCTCTGTATATATGATGTCCTGTGTTCCTATTGGAGGAGTTGGTATCTCAGTGGTAGAGTGCATGCTCTGTATGTATGATGTCCTGGGTTCCTATTGGAGGAGTTGGTATCTCAGTGGTAGAGTGCATGCTCTGTATAGATGATGTCCTGGGCTCCTATTGGAGGAGTTGGTATCTCAGTGGTAGAGTACATGCTCTGTATGTATGATGTCCTGGGTTCCTATTGGAGGAGTTGGTATCTCAGTGGTAGAGTGCATGCTCTGTATGTATGATGTCCTGGGTTCCTATTGGAGGAGTTGATATCTCAGTGGTAGAGTGCATGCTCTGTATGTATGATGTCCTGGGTTCCTATTGGAGGAGTTGGTATCTCAGTGGTAGAGTGCATGCTCTGTATGTGTGATGTCCTGGGTTCCTATTGGGTGATGGTATCTCAGTGGTAGAGTGCATGCTCTGTAGTGGATGTCCTGGGTTCCTAGAGGAGTTGGTATCTCAGTGGTAGAGTGCATGTTCTGTATGTATGATGTCCTGGGTTCCTATTGGAGGAGTTGGTATCTCAGTGGTAGAGTGCATGCTCTGTATGTATGATGTCCTGGGTTCCTATTGGAGTTGATCTCAGTTGAGTATCTCTGTATGTGTGATGTCCTGGGTTCCTATTGGAGAGTGCATGGTTGCATGTTCTGTATGTATGATGTCCTGGGTTCCTATTGTAGGAGTTGGTATCTCAGTGGTAGAGTGCATGCTCTGTATGTGATGTCCTGGGTTCCTATTGGAGTTGGTATCTCAGTGGTAGAGTACATGCTCTGTATGTATGATGTCCTGGGCTCCTATTGGAGGAGTCCTGGGTTCCTATTGTAGGAGTTGGTATCTCAGTGGTAGAGTGCATGCTCTGTATGTATGATGTCCTGGGTTCCTATTGGAGGAGTTGGTATCTCAGTGGTAGAGTGCATGCTCTGTATGTATGATGTCCTGGGTTCCTATTGGAGGAGTTGGTATCTCAGTGGTAGAGTGCATGTTCTGTATGTATGATGTCCTGGGTTCCTATTGGAGGAGTTGGTATCTCAGTGGTAGAGTGCATGCTCTGTATGTATGATGTCCTGGGTTCCTATTGGAGGAGTTGGTATCTCAGTGGTAGAGTGCATGCTCTGTATGTATTGGAGGAGTTGGTATCTCATGATGTCCTGGGTTCCTATTGGAGGAGTTGGTATCTCAG
Source organism: Dallia pectoralis (assembly GCA_029465975.1). NCBI lineage: Eukaryota > Metazoa > Chordata > Actinopteri > Esociformes > Umbridae > Dallia > Dallia pectoralis. The sequence goes on along the minus strand of CM055736.1, from coordinate 23,301,317 downwards.
TGGTAGAGTGCATGCTCTGTATGTATGATGTCCTGGGTTCCTATTGGAGGAGTTGGTATCTCAGTGGTAGAGTGCATGCTCTGTATGTATGATGTCCTGGGTTCCTATTGGAGGAGTTGGTATCTCAGTGGTAGAGTGCATGTTCTGTATGTATGATGTCCTGGGTTCCTATTGGAGGAGTTGGTATCTCAGTGGTAGAGTGCATGCTCTGTATGTATGATGTCCTGGGTTCCTATTGGAGGAGTTGGTATCTCAGTGGTAGAGTGCATGCTCTGTATGTATGATGTCCTGGGTTCCTATTGGAGGAGTTGGTATCTCAGTGGTAGAGTGCATGCTCTGTATGTATGATGTCCTGGGTTCCTATTGGAGGAGTTGGTATCTCAGTGGTAGAGTGCATGCTCTGTATGTATGATGTCCTGGGTTCCTATTGGAGGAGTTGGTATCTCAGTGGTAGAGTGCATGCTCTGTATGTATGATGTTAAATATTTTTTTCTGACCACTAGCTGCAGCATTCAGAACACACAGTCTATTTCTAGAGGCATATTCCTTAGACTCACCGCCGTGGGGAAGAAGCTGTTTTTGTAGCGGGATGTTTTGGTCTTGATGCATCGTAGCCGTCTGACAGAGGTGAGAGTTCTGAATATTTGTTACCCGGGAGGGGTCTGCCTCAATCTCTGCTGCTCACCTCAGTGACCTGATTTTGAACAGTTCCTTGAGAGACGGCAGCTTACATCTAATGGTCCGTTACTCAGAGCGGATGATTTGTTGCAGTTTGACTTTTTCAGCTGCCACAGGCAGTACAGTCTTTATTTGGCTTAGTGATAGAGGTGATGTTCAACTCCCACATGAGGTTCTGGGCGATTGTTTTGCGCAGGAAGCAAAAGGTCTCCACTGTGTTGACGGGGGAGTCCTTCAGGACAATGGAACGAATGTCAGCTGGACTTCTCTTAAAGTCCTCTCTAATCTCCGCTGTCTTTATAGCATTGAGCTCCAAGTTGTTGAGACTGCCCCAGGTTGATTTCCCCCTGTAGGTGGCCTGGTCTCTATTAGAGATCAGACCAATGAGGGGGGTGTCGTCTGCAAACTTCAGGAGTTTGACAGAGTGGTGACTGGAGGAACAGTTGTTGGTGTACAGAGGAGAAGAGGGGACAGAACGCAACCTTGAGGAGATCCAGTGCTGATGGTCAGAGGGTCTAACAGGTGTTTCCCCAACCTCATCTGCTGCCTCCTGTTGGAGAAAAAGTCTGTCATCTATTTACATGTTGACACGGGCACTCCTATGGTGGAGAGCTTATCATGGAGGAGGGCAGGATTATGGTGTTGAAAGCAGAGCTGAAGTCCACAAACAGGATTCTGGCATAGGTTCCAGGGAAGTCAAGATGCTGGACAAAGAAGTGGAGAGCCATGTTGATTGTGTCATCCACAGACCTTTTGGCTCTGTAGGCAAAATGCAGTGGGTCAAGTGCTGGATGTGTGATGGTCTTGAGGTGTGAAAGGACAAGGCGCTCAAAATACTTCATAACAACAGAGGTCAGGGCAACTGGTCTGTAGTGATTCAGCCCTGTGATCTTTGGTTTCTTGGGGACTGGGATGATGGTGCAGGATTTGAAACAGGCTGGGACGCTACATGACTCCAATGATTTATTAAATATGTCTGTGTACACTGCAGATAGCGGTTCATAATAATACTTTAATGATAATGAGATAATTATATTACTGTTAACTTTAAATATTATACTGATAACTATATGTATATAACTGTCAGCTACTACTATATTATAATTATATTACTGATAACTATATGTATATAACTGTCAGCTACTACTATATTATAATTATATTACTGATAACTATATGTATATAACTGTCATCTACTACTATATTATAATTATATTACTGATAACTATATGTATATAACTGTCAGCTACTACTATATTATATTATTATATTACTGATAACTATATGTAATAACTATATACTATATAATTATATTACTGATAACTATATGTATATAACTGTCAGCTATATGTATATAACTGTCAGCTACTACTATATTATGATACTACTATATTATAATTATATTACTGATAACTATATGTATATAACTGTCAGCTACTACTATATTATAATTATATTACTGATAACTATATGTATATAACTGTCAGCTACTACTATATTATAATTATATTACTGATAACTATATGTATATAACTGTCAGCTACTACTATATTATAATTATATTACTGATAACTATATGTATATAACTGTCAGCTACTACTATATTATAATTATATTACTGATAACTATATGTATATAACTGTCAGCTACTACTATATTATGATTATATTACTGATAACTATATGTATATAACTGTCAGCTACTACTATATTATAATTATATTACTGATAACTATATGTATATAACTGTCAGCTACTACTATATTATAATTATATTACTGATAACTATATGTATATAACTGTCATATGCTACTACTATATTATGATTATATTACTGATAAATATATGTATATAACTGTCAGCTACTACTATATTATAATTATATTACTGATAACTATATGTATATAACTGTCAGCTACTACTATATTATAATTATATTTTAGCCATTCTGTGTATTTTCTTCCAGGACTGGCATCAATTATGAAGCGTCTCCTGACTAAATACGACAACCTGTTTCAGATATCCTTCCCTTACTCTATGGGCTGGCACGGTAAGGGTTAAATATGACAACCTGTTTCAGATATCCTTCCCTTACTCTATGGGCTGGCACAGTAAGGGTTAAATATGACAACCTGTTTCAGATATCCTTCCCTTACTCTATGGGCTGGCACGGTAAGGGTTAAATATGACAACCTGTTTTAATGTGACAGCCTTGGTTTGCTAGATCACATCCTGAGCTGGTTAGTCTGTCCCTTAAGTCAGTTAACCATACTATATAAGTCTTAAGTCAGTTAACCATACTATATAAGTCTTAAGTTAGTTAACCATACTATATAAGTCTTAGGTCAGTTAACCATCATTTAAGTCTTAGGTCAGTTAACCATACTATATAAGTCTTAAGTCAGTTAACCATACTATATAAGTCTTAAGTCAGTTAACCATACTATATAAGTCTTAAGTCAGTTAACCATACTATATAAGTCTTAGGTCAGTTAACCATCATTTAAGTCTTAGGTCAGTTAACCATACTATATAAGTCTTAGGTCAGTTAACCATCATTTAAGTCTTAGGTCAGTTAACCATACTATATAAGTCTTAAGTCAGTTAACCATACTATATAAGTCTTAAGTCAGTTAACCATACTATATAAGTCTTAAGTCAGTTAACCATACTATATAAGTCTTAAGTCAGTTAACCATCATTTAAGTCTTAGGTCAGTTAACCATACTATATAAGTCTTAAGTCAGTTAACCATCATTTAAGTCTTAGGTCAGTTAACCATACTATATAAGTCTTAAGTCAGTTAACCATCATTTAAGTCTTAGGTCAGTTAACCATACTATATAAGTCTTAGGTCAGTTAACCATCATTTAAGTCTTAGGTCAGTTAACCATACTATATAAGTCTTAAGTCAGTTTACCATACTATATAAGTCTTAGGTCAGTTAACCATCATTTAAGTCTTAGGTCAGTTAACCATACTATATAAGTCTTAGGTCAGTTAACCATCATTTAAGTCTTAGGTCAGTTAACCATACTATATAAGTCTTAAGTCAGTTAACCATACTATATAAGTCTTAAGTCAGTTAACCATACTATATAAGTCTTAGGTCAGTTAACCATACTATATAAGTCTTAAGTTAGTTAACCATACTATATAAGTCTTAAGTCAGTTAACCATCATTTAAGTCTTAGGTCAGTTAACCATACTATATAAGTCTTAAGTCAGTTAACCATCATTTAAGTCTTAGGTCAGTTAACCATACTATATAAGTCTTAAGTCAGTTAACCATACTATATAAGTCTTAGGTCAGTTAACCATACTATATAAGTCTTAGGTCAGTTAACCATCATTTAAGTCTTAGGTCAGTTAACCATACTATATAAGTCTTAAGTCAGTTAACCATACTATATAAGTCTTAAGTCAGTTAACCATACTATATAAGTCTTAAGTCAGTTAACCATACTATATAAGTCTTAAGTCAGTTAACCATACTATATAAGTCTTAGGTCAGTTAACCATCATTTAAGTCTTAGGTCAGTTAACCATACTATATAAGTCTTAAGTTAGTTAACCATACTATATAAGTCTTAAGTCAGTTAACCATCATTTAAGTCTTAGGTCAGTTAACCATACTATATAAGTCTTAAGTCAGTTAACCATACTATATAAGTCTTAGGTCAGTTAACCATCATTTAAGTCTTAGGTCAGTTAACCATACTATATAAGTCTTAGGTCAGTTAACCATCATTTAAGTCTTAGGTCAGTTAACCATACTATATAAGTCTTAAGTCAGTTAACCATACTATATAAGTCTTAGGTCAGTTAACCATCATTTAAGTCTTAGGTCAGTTAACCATACTATATAAGTCTTAGGTCAGTTAACCATCATTTAAGTCTTAGGTCAGTTAACCATACTATATAAGTCTTAAGTCAGTTAACCATACTATATAAGTCTTAAGTCAGTTAACCATACTATATAAGTCTTAGGTCAGTTAACCATCATTTAAGTCTTAGGTCAGTTAACCATACTATATAAGTCTTAAGTCAGTTAACCATACTATATAAGTCTTAAGTCAGTTAACCATACTATATAAGTCTTAAGTCAGTTAACCATCATTTAAGTCTTAGGTCAGTTAACCATACTATATAAGTCTTAAGTTAGTTAACCATACTATATAAGTCTTAAGTCAGTTAACCATCATTTAAGTCTTAGGTCAGTTAACCATACTATATAAGTCTTAAGTCAGTTAACCATACTATATAAGTCTTAGGTCAGTTAACCATCATTTAAGTCTTAGGTCAGTTAACCATACTATATAAGTCTTAGGTCAGTTAACCATCATTTAAGTCTTAGGTCAGTTAACCATACTATATAAGTCTTAAGTCAGTTAACCATACTATATAAGTCTTAGGTCAGTTAACCATCATTTAAGTCTTAGGTCAGTTAACCATACTATATAAGTCTTAGCTCAGTTAACCATCATTTAAGTCTTAGGTCAGTTAACCATACTATATAAGTCTTAGGTCAGTTAACCATCATTTAAGTCTTAGGTCAGTTAACCATACTATATAAGTCTTAGGTCAGTTAACCATCATTTAAGTCTTAGGTCAGTTAACCATACTATATAAGTCTTAGGTCAGTTAACCATCATTTAAGTCTTAGGTCAGTTAACCATACTATATAAGTCTTAGGTCAGTTAACCATCATTTAAGTCTTAGGTCCGTTAACCATACTATATAAGTCTTAAGTCAGTTAACCATACTTTATAAGTCTTAAGTCAGTTAACCATACTATATAAGTCTTAAGTCAGTTAACCATACTATATAAGTCTTAAGTCAGTTAACCATACTATATAAGTCTTAAGTCAGTTAACCATACTATATAAGTCTTAAGTCAGTTAACCATACTATATAAGTCTTAGGTCAGTTAACCATCATTTAAGTCTTAGGTCAGTTAACCATACTATATAAGTCTTAAGTCAGTTTACCATACTATATAAGTCTTAGGTCAGTTAACCATCATTTAAGTCTTAGGTCAGTTAACCATACTATATAAGTCTTAGGTCAGTTAACCATCATTTAAGTCTTAGGTCAGTTAACCATCATTTAAGTCTTAAGTCAGTTAACCATACTATATAAGTCTTAAGTCAGTTAACCATACTATATAAGTCTTAAGTCAGTTAACCATACTATATAAGTCTTAGGTCAGTTAACCATCATTTAAGTCTTAGGTCAGTTAACCATCATTTAAGTCTTAGGTCAGTTAACCATCATTTACGTCTTAGGTCAGTTAACCATACTATATAAGTCTTAAGTCAGTTAACCATACTATATAAGTCTTAGGTCAGTTAACCATCATTTAAGTCTTAGGTCAGTTAACCATACTATATAAGTCTTAGGTCAGTTAACCATCATTTAAGTCTTAGGTCAGTTAACCATACTATATAAGTCTTAGGTCAGTTAACCATCATTTAAGTCTTAGGTCAGTTAACCATACTATATAAGTCTTAGGTCAGTTAACCATCATTTAAGTCTTAGGTCAGTTAACCATACTATATAAGTCTTAAGTTAACATCATTTAAGTCTTAGGTTAACCATACTATATAAGTCTTAAGTCACTTAACCATACTATATAAGTCTTAGGTCAGTTAACCATACTATATAAGTCTTAAGTCAGTTAACCATACTATATAAGTCTTAGGTCAGTTAACCATCATTTAAGTCTTAGGTCAGTTAACCATCATTTAAGTCTTAGGTCAGTTAACCATACTATATAAGTCTTAAGTCAGTTAACCATACTATATAAGTCTTAAGTCAGTTAACCATACTATATAAGTCTTAGGTCAGTTAACCATACTATATAAGTCTTAAGTCAGTTAACCATACTATATAAGTCTTAGGTCAGTTAACCATCATTTAAGTCTTAGGTCAGTTAACCATACTATATAAGTCTTAGGTCAGTTAACCATCATTTAAGTCTTAGGTCAGTTAACCATACTATATAAGTCTTAAGTCAGTTAACCATACTATATAAGTCTTAGGTCAGTTAACCATCATTTAAGTCTTAGGTCAGTTAACCATACTATATAAGTCTTAGGTCAGTTAACCATCATTTAAGTCTTAGGTCAGTTAACCATACTATATAAGTCTTAAGTCAGTTAACCATACTATATAAGTCTTAAGTCAGTTAACCATACTATATAAGTCTTAAGTCAGTTAACCATACTATATAAGTCTTAAGTCAGTTAACCATACTATATAAGTCTTAAGTCAGTTAACCATACTATATAAGTCTTAAGTCAGTTAACCATACTATATAAGTCTTAGGTCAGTTAACCATCATTTAAGTCTTAGGTCAGTTAACCATACTATATAAGTCTTAAGTCAGTTTACCATACTATATAAGTCTTAGGTCAGTTAACCATAATTTAAGTCTTAGGTCAGTTAACCATACTATATAAGTCTTAGGTCAGTTAACCATACTATTTCAAAGTCATTGCTAATGAGAATGTGTACTGTGAAATTACTTAACATAAACATAAGGCTAAATGCAGATCTGTCTGACACATGTAATCAGTGTTTTACAAACCAAGATCATCTGATTTCAAAAGATATTAAGAGAACCAAAGCAAATGGCAAAGCATGTCTGCTTATATTTCCTGCATATATAGTCAGCTGTCAAATTTCTTGTATAATATTATTTTCATCTGTATTCCAGAGGTTGGCATTGACCAGTCTAATATCTCACTTAGGTCATTTGCATAGATATATCAGGTTTATATTCCACCAATGTCCTCATGAATCTCAAATGGCTTTTAAATGTTCTGTGTCAAAGGATTTGGTCAGGGGTGTACATCTATAAGGAGGTGAGGGGAATGTGGTACTGAGAAGATGGGAGAGCCTAACTTGATGGAAAGTGATCCGTGAGGAGAGACTGGTTGAGTCAATTAATGGAGAGACAGGCAGAGAATGGTATGGCTGTATTCAACGGCTGCTCATCGGAAAGGGGGAGGAATTAGGAAAGGGGGAGGAGTTCAACAAGGGGGAGGAGTTCAGCAAGCGGGCGGAGTTCAGCAAGGGGGCGGAGTTCAGCAAGGGGGCTGAGTGCCAATGAAGGCAAGTGGGGGATTAAGGTAGGGGAGGGTTGGTGGGGAGGTGGGAAACATCCATGTTAAATGTGCAGTCTAGTTAGTGTCACAGGTAGTATCAGGAGATGGAGAACCTCAGCAGAACCACCAGGTCCTTCACAGGTAGTATCAGGAGATGGAGAACCTCGGCAGAACCACCAGGTCCTTCACAGGTAGTATCAGTAGATGGAGAACCTCAGCAGAACCACCAGGTCCTTCACAGGTAGTATCAGGAGATGGAGCCCCACCTTAAAGAGGACCACATAGTGTTTACAGGTGCTCCTACTGGGCCCCACCTTATAGAGGACCACATTGTGTTTACAGGTGCTCCTACTGGGCCCCACCTTATAGAGGACCACATAGTGTTTACAGGTGCTCCTACTGGGCCCCACCTTATAGAGGACCACATTGTGTTTACAGGTGCTCCTACTGGGCCCCACCTTATAGAGGACCACATTGTGTTTACAGGTGCTCCTACTGGGCCCCACCTTATAGAGGACCACATTGTGTTTACAGGTGCTCCCACTGGGCCCCACCTTATAGAGGACCACATTGTGTTTACAGGTGCTCCTACTGGGCCCCACCTTATAGAGGACCACATTGTGTTTACAGGTGCTCCTACTGGGCCCCACCTTATAGAGGACCAATCCCACTGGCAGCTCCATGCTCATTACTTCCCCCCCCTGCTGCGCTCTGCCACTATCCGCAAATTTATGGTGGGATACGAGATGTTGGCACAGGAACAGAGGGACCTCACACCTGAACAGGTAACTCCTACACACACACACACACACACACACACACACTCACACTCACACTCACACACACTCCATTCCACACTCTCTCCCTCCTCCATATCTCCTTTTATCCATCTCGTCCATCCTGTTGCACAACAACTAGAACTAGTCATCTCTCTCTTTCTACACCTCTCTTTCTGCATTCCTCTCTTTCGACACCTCTCTCTCTGCCTCTATACCTCTCTCTTTCTACACCTCTCTCTCTCTCCCTCTCTCTCTCTTTCTACACCTCTCTCTCTCTCTGCCTCTATCTTTTCTGAAACCATAGCTTATTATTAGAAGATTATGTTCCAGGCATATGTACTTTATTATGAACCCTTAGAGTCTCTTCGGGTCATTTCTAAGGTGTGTCCATGGGTCCAGCCTGCTGGTACGGACCGATTACACCAAACCCATGTTGATGTCTCCGCATCTCATAGAGGGCCTGATGTCATCAACCTGAGACACTAGGTAATAATCCTCCCATAGAGCCCATCTCATAGAGGTCCTGATGTCATCAACCTGAGACACGAGGGAATAATCCTCCCATAGAGCCCATCTCATAGAGGTCCTCCCATAGAGCCCATCTCATAGAGGTCCTGATGTCATCAACCTGAGACACGAGGTAATAATCTCTCCAACCTGAGACACGAGGTAATAATCCTCCCATAGAGCCCATCTCATAGAGGTCCTGATGTCATCAACCTGAGACACGAGGTAATAATCCTCCCATAGAGCCCATCTCATAGAGGTCCTGATGTCATCAACCTGAGACACGAGGTAATAATCCTCCCATAGAGCCCATCTCATAGAGGTCCTGATGTCATCAACCTGAGACACGAGGTAATAATCCTCCCATAGAGCCCATCTCATAGAGGTCCTGATGTCATCAACCTGAGACACGAGGTAATAATCCTCCCATAGAGCCCATCTCATAGAGGTCCTGATGTCATCAACCTGAGACACGAGGTAATAATCCTCCCATAGAGCCCATCTCATAGAGGTCCTGATGTCATCAACCTGAGACACGAGGGAATAATCCTCCCATAGAGCCCATCTCATAGAGGTCCTGATGTCATCAACCTGAGACACGAGGGAATAATCCTCCCATAGAGCCCATCTCATAGAGGTCCTGATGTCATCAACCTGAGACACTAGGTAATAATCCTCCCATAGAGCCCATCTCATAGAGGTCCTGATGTCATCAACCTGAGACACGAGGGAATAATCCTCCCATAGAGCCCATCTCATAGAGGTCCTGATGTCATCAACCTGAGACACGAGGTAATAATCCTCCCATAGAGCCCATCTCATAGAGGTCCTGATGTCATCAACCTGAGACACGCGGGAATAATCCTCCCATAGAGCCCATCTCATAGAGGACCTGATGTCATCAACCTGAGACACGAGGGAATAATCCTCCCATAGAGCCCATCTCATAGAGGACCTGATGTCATCAACCTGAGACACGCGGGAATAATCCTCGCATAGAACCCATCTCATAGAGGGCCTGATGTCATCAACCTGAGACACGAGGGAATAATCCTCGCATAGAGCCCATCTCATAGAGGACCTGATGTCATCAACCTGAGACACGAGGTAATAATCCGCTCATTAGCGGAAAGCTGTAACCTGTATGTTACTTCTTTTACTTTCCTCAGGAATTTAAGGTGTTAGGGTGTTAGGTCTGGGAGGCCCCTCAGCTGGACATTGAACGCGGACCCGTGTCCCCCGTCCGTGCAGTCCTGGACTCTTCTCATTTTTCAAATGCTCCCCAGATGGTGGCTGCAGTGTGGACCTGCTGGTCTTCTTTTAACAAGGCATTTTACCTGAGCCTTTGCTGCCCCCACAGTTTGAGCATCTGTTCTGGCACCAGGATGATTTTCCTCACCTGTGTGTCGGGCCATGCGGTCATTTGTCCACTCAAGCTGAACATTGGTGGTTTGTGTCGATCACCAGGTGTACTTGGAGGCTTTTTCAATGAGCTTGACACCTAATTTCCTGACAATGGCAAAGCACCCACAGTTTAAGGCGACTTGCCAATGTCTTTCCCCTCCGCTTCTCTTCCCAGTCTGTTTCTTTACTTCCTACAATGGCAAAGCACCCACAGTTTAAGGCGACTTGCCAATGTCTTTCCCCTCCGCTTCTCTTCCCAGTCTGTTTCTTTACTTCCCAGTCTGTTTCTTTACTTCATGGAGGAGTTGGTATCTCAGTGGTATGGGGTTACAATTAGTGTATGGGGTTACAATTGGTGTATGGGGTTACAATTGGTGTATGGGGTTACAATTGGTGTATGGGGTTACAATTAGTGTATGGGGTTACAATTAGTGTATGGGGTTACAATTGGTGTATGGGGTTACAATTAGTGTATGGGGTTACAATTAGTGTCTGGGGTTACAATTAGTGTCTGGGGTTACAATTAGTGTATGGGGTTACAATTAGTGTCTGGGGTTACAATTAGTGTCTGGGGTTACAATTGGTGTATGGGGTTACAATTAGTGTATGGGGTAACAATTGGTGTATGGGGTTACAATTAGTGTATGTGGTTACAATTGGTGTATGGGGTTACAATTAGTGTGTGGGGTTACAATTAGTGTATGGGGTTACAATTGGTGTATGGGGTTACAATTGGTGTGTGGGGTTACAATTAGTGTATGGGGTTACAATTAGTGTATGGGGTTACAATTTGTGTATGGGGTTACAATTTGTGTATGGGGTTACAATTTGTGTGTGGGGTTACAATTAGTGTGTGGGGTTACAATTGGTGTATCGGGTTACAATTGGTGTATGGGGTTACAATTAGTGTATGGGGTTACAATTGGTGTATGGGGTTACAATTGGTGTATGGGGTTACAATTGGTGTATGGGGTTACAATTGGTGTATGGGGTTACAATTGGTGTGTGGGGTTACAATTAGTGTATGGGGTTACAATTTGTGTATGGGGTTACAATGTGTGTATGGGGTTACAATTTGTGTATGGGGTTACAATTTGTGTATGGGGTTACAATTAGTGTGTGGGGTTACAATTGGTGTATCGGGTTACAATTAGTGTATGGGGTTACAATTAGTGTATGGGGTTACAATAAGGGTTGTGGGTGGGTGTTAAATAAGGGTTGTGGGTGGGTATTAATTTAATGATTTACTGATACAGAAGTCCGTCACAGGACAAAACATAGAAAGTTACATTAATAAAATGATGTATCCCTCCACAATCATTTCTAAAGTGTTGCCTAAACACAGGGCAAAACTGTACACAGTGCAAAGTAACAGCGTGGAAACCCAAAGTAACAACCAAAGCTATAATATTCACAAGTGTAAAAGGAAACATTTCTACAAGTACTCTGCTTAACACTGTTAAATAAGGGTTGTGGGTGGGTGTTAAATAAGGGTTGTGGGTGGGTGTTAAATAAGGGTTGTGGGTGGGTGTTAAATAAGGGTTGTGGGTGGGTGTTAAATAAGGGTTGGGTGGGTGTTAAATAAGGGTTGTGGGTGGGTGTTAAATAAGGGTTGTGGGTGGGTGTTAAATAAGGGTTGTGGGTGGGTGTTAAATAAGGGTTGTGGGTGGGTGTTAAATAAGGGTTGTGGGTGGGTGTTAAATAAGGGTGTTAAATAAGGGTTGTGGGTGGGTGTTAAATAAGGGTTGTGGGTGGGTGTTAAATAAGGGTTGTGGGTGGGTGTTAAATAAGGGTTGTGGGTGGGTGTTAAATAAGGGTTGTGGGTGGGTGTTAAATAAGGGTTGTGGGTGGGTGTTAAATAAGGGTTGTGGGTGGGTGTTAAATAAGGGTTGTGGGTGGGTGTTAAATAAGGGTTGTGGGTGGGTGTTAAATAAGGGTTGGGTGGGTGTTAAATAAGGGTTGGGTGGGTGTTAAATAAGGGTTGGGGGTGGGTGTTAAATAAGGGTTGTGGGTGGGTGTTAAATAAGGGTTGTGGGTGGGTGTTAAATAAGGGTTGTGGGTGGGTGTTAAATAAGGGTTGGGTGGGTGTTAAATAAGGGTTGTGGGTGGGTGTTAAATAAGGGTTGTGGGTGGGTGTTAAATAAGGGTTGGGTGGGTGTTAAATAAGGGTTGGGGGTGGGTGTTAAATAAGGGTTGTGGGTGGGTGTTAAATAAGGGTTGTGGGTGGGTGTTAAATAAGGGTTGTGGGTGGGTGTTAAATAAGGGTTGGGTGGGTGTTAAATAAGGGTTGTGGGTGGGTGTTAAATAAGGGTTGTGGGTGGGTGTTAAATAAGGGTTGTGGGTGGGTGTTAAATAAGGGTTGTGGGTGGGTGTTAAATAAGGGTTGTGGGTGGGTGTTAAATAAGGGTTGTGGGTGGGTGTTAAATAAGGGTTGGGTGGGTGTTAAATAAGGGGTGTGGGTGGGTGGGTTAAATAAGGGTTGTGGGTGGGTGTTAAATAAGGGTTGTGGGTGGGTGTTAAATAAGGGTTGTGGGTGGGTGTTAAATAAGGGTTGGGTGGGTGTTAAATAAGGGTTGTGGGTGGGTGTTAAATAAGGGTTGTGGGTGGGTGTTAAATAAGGGTTGTGGGTGGGTGTTAAATAAGGGTTGTGGGTGGGTGTTAAATAAGGGTTGGGGTGGGTGTTAAATAAGGGTTGGGGTGGGTGTTAAATAAGGGTTGGGTGGGTGTTAAATAAGGGTTGTGGGTGGGTGTTAAATAAGGGTTGTGGGTGGGTGTTAAATAAGGGTTGGGTGGGTGTTAAATAAGGGTTGGGTGGGTGTTAAATAAGGGTTGTGGGTGGGTGTTAAATAAGGGTTGTGGGTGGGGTGTTAAATAAGGGTTGGGGTGGGTGTTAAATAAGGGTTGGGGTGGGTGTTAAATAAGGGTTGTGGGTGGGTGTTAAATAAGGGTTGGGTGGGTGTTAAATAAGGGTTGTGGGTGGGTGTTAAATAAGGGTTGTGGGTGGGTGTTAAATAAGGGTTGTGGGTGGGTGTTAAATAAGGGTTGGGTGGGTGTTAAATAAGGGTTGTGGGTGGGTGTTAAATAAGGGTTGTGGGTGGGTGTTAAATAAGGGTTGGGTGGGTGTTAAATAAGGGTTGTGGGTGGGTGTTAAATAAGGGTTGTTGGGTGGGTGTTAAATAAGGGTTGTGGGTGGGTGTTAAATAAGGGTTGTGGGTGGGTGTTAAATAAGGGTTGGGTGGGTGTTAAATAAGGGTTGTGGGTGGGTGTTAAATAAGGGTTGTGGGTGGGTGTTAAATAAGGGTTGTGGGTGGGTGTTAAATAAAGGGTTGTGGGTGGGTGTTAAATAAGGGTTGTGGGTGGGTGTTAAATAAGGGTTGTGGGTGGGTGTTAAATAAGGGTTGTGGGTGGGTGTTAAATAAGGGTTGTGGGTGGGTGTTAAATAAGGGTTGTGGGTGGGTGTTAAATAAGGGTTGTGGGTGGGTGTTAAATAAGGGTGGGTGGGGTTGTTGGGTGTTAAATAAGGGTTGTGGGTGGGTGTTAAATAAGGGTTGTGGGTGGGTGTTAAATAAGGGTTGTGGGTGGGTGTTAAATAAGGGTTGTGGGTGGGTGTTAAATAAGGGTTGTGGGTGGGTGTTAAATAAGGGTGGGTGGGTGTTAAATAAGGGTTGGGTGGGTGTTAAATAAGGGTTGTGGGTGGGTGTTAAATAAGGGTTGTGGGTGGGTGTTAAATAAGGGTTGTGGGTGGGTGTTAAATAAGGGTTGTGGGTGGGTGTTAAATAAGGGTTGGGTGGGTGTTAAATAAGGGTTGGGGTGGGTGTTAAATAAGGGTTGTGGGTGGGTGTTAAATAAGGGTTGTGGGTGGGTGTTAAATAAGGGTTGTGGGTGGGTGTTAAATAAGGGTTGTGGGTGGGTGTAAATAAGGGTTGTGGGTGGGTGTTAAATAAGGGTTGTGGGTGGGTGTTAAATAAGGGTTGTGGGTGGGTGTTAAATAAGGGTTGTGGGTGGGTGTTAAATAAGGGTTGTGGGTGGGTGTTAAATAAGGGTTGGGTGGGTGTTAAATAAGGGTTGGGTGGGTGTTAAATAAGGGTTGGGGTGGGTGTTAAATAAGGGTTGTGGGTGGGTGTTAAATAAGGGTTGTGGGTGGGTGGGGTTGGGTGGGTGTTAAATAAGGGTTGGGTGGGTGTTAAATAAGGGTTGGGTGGGTGTTAAATAAGGGTTGGGTGGGTGTTAAATAAGGGTTGTGGGTGGGGTGGGTGTTAAATAAGGGTTGGGTGGGTGTTAAATAAGGGTTGTGGGTGGGTGTTAAATAAGGGTTGGGGTGGGTGTTAAATAAGGGTTGTGGGTGGGTGTTAAATAAGGGTTGGGTGGGTGTTAAATAAGGGTTGGGTGGGTGTTAAATAAGGGTTGGGTGGGTGTTAAATAAGGGTGGGTGTTAAATAAGTTGGGTGGGTGTTAAATAAGGGTTGTGGGTGGGTGTTAAATAAGGGTTGGGTGGGTGTTAAATAAGGGTGGGTGGGTGTTAAATAAGGGTTGGGTGGGTGTTAAATAAGGGTTGGGTGGGTGTTAAATAAGGGTTGGGTGGGTGTTAAATAAGGGTTGGGTGGGTGTTAAATAAGGGTTGGGTGGGTGTTAAATAAGGGTTGGGTGGGTGTTAAATAAGGGTTGGGGGGGTGTTAAATAAGGGTTGTGGGTGGGTGTTAAATAAGGGTTGGGTGGGTGTTAAATAAGGGTTGGGGGGGTGTTAAATAAGGGTTGGGGGGGTGTTAAATAAGGGCTGGGAGGGTGTTAAATAAGGGTTGGGGGGGTGTTAAATAAGGGTTGGGTGGGTGTTAAATAAGGGTTGGGTGGGTGTTAAATAAGGGTTGGGGTGGGTGTTAAATAAGGGTTGTGGGTGGGTGTTAAATAAGGGTTGGGGTGGGTGTTAAATAAGGGTTGGGGTGGGTGTTAAATAAGGGTTGGGTGGGTGTTAAATAAGGGTTGGGTGGGTGTTAAATAAGGGTTGGGTGGGTGTTAAATAAGGGTTGGGTGGGTGTTAAATAAGGGTTGTGGGTGGGTGTTAAATAAGGGTTGTGGGTGTTAAATAAGGGTTGGGTGGGTGTTAAATAAGGGTTGGGTGGGTGTTAAATAAGGGTTGTTAAATAAGGGTGTTAAATAAGGGTGTGGGTGGGTGTTAAATAAGGGTTGTGGGTGGGTTAAATAAGGGTTGTGGGTGGGTGTTAAATAAGGGTTGTGGGTGTTAAATAAGGGTTGGGTGGGTGTTAAATAAGGGTTGGGTGGGTGTTAAATATTGGGTGGGTGTTAAATAAGGGTTGGGTGGGTGTTAAATAAGGGTTGGGTGGGTGTTAAATAAGGGTTGGGTGGGTGTTAAATAAGGGTGGGTGGGTTAAATAAGGGTTGGGGTGGGTGTTAAATAAGGGTTGGGGTGGGTGTTAAATAAGGGTTGGGTGGGTGTTAAATAAGGGTTGGGTGGGTGGGTGTTAAATAAGGGTTGGGTGGGTGTTAAATAAGGGTTGGGGTGGGTGTTAAATAAGGGTGGGTGTTAAATAAGGGTTGGGTGGGTGTTAAATAAGGGTTGGGTGGGTGTTAAATAAGGGTTGGGTGGGTGTTAAATAAGGGTTGTGGGTGGGTGTTAAATAAGGGTTGGGTGGGTGTTAAATAAGGGTTGGGTGGGTGTTAAATAAGGGTTGGGTGGGTGTTAAATAAGGGTTGTGGGTGGGTGTTAAATAAGGGTTGGGTGGGTGTTAAATAAGGGTTGGGTGGGTGTTAAATAAGGGTTAGCCACATTATCAGTTAGGTTTAGGGATCAGGACTAGTTTAAAACTTTAAGCATACATTTTATGTTATTGAGGTCAGGGTCATGGTCAGGGCAAGGTTGGGGTTATGGTCATGGTCAGGGCAAGGTTGTGGTTATGGTCAGGGCAATGTTGGGGTTATGGTCGGGGTCATGGTCAGGCCTAGGTTGGGGTTAGGGTCAGGGTCAGGTCTAGGTTGGGGTTATGGTAAGTAATGTTAAATGTGTGTGGATTCCACTCTTAGGCTGCTCAACAACTAAGAAACCTCCCGGAAGAACACTACAAGACCCATCAGATGGGAGGAGAGGTGGAGAAGGATGGAAATAAGTAGAAATCTATGTGGTGAAGAGGAACAAGAACAAAGAGAAGAGGAAGTCAAGATGGAGAAGGACCGAATGGAGAGATGAGAAGAGGAAGTAAAGAGGGAGGAGAGACTGGAGAGATGAGAAGCAAAATGATAATAATGATAATAATGATAATGATGATAATAATAATGATGATTGATGATGATAATGATGATGATAATAATAATAATGATGATTGATGATGATAATGATGATTGATGATGATAATAATAATGATGATTGATGATGATGATGATGATGATGATAATGATGATAATAATAATGATGATAATGATAATAATGATGATAATAATGATAATGATGATGATGATAATGATGATAATAATAATGATGATAATGATGATAATGATAATAATGCCATCCAAAGAGTCCAGGATTGCATTCATACATTTCAAATTGATCATATGATGATTATTGAAGTTCTCTGTGACATCGCCATCTCAATGTATGAATAACTTTGAGTTGCCTTTCAATATGAAATAATAGATAAAATCCGGGTGATGTAATTATTCATAAGTAATGCTAGCTTTACTTCTGATACACTACTGAACCATGGGGACATACAGATTAATGGATTTCTTAATTAATGAAATGTTTTTCAAATTAAAAACAAATTATGTATAATTTAAAAAAAAGCGCAGCATATGTCTTATGTGTTTAAATTCTTATTTTTACATTAGTGTAGGCTACCCATAAGTTTACAACAAATGGCAATTAGCCCGTGTAGTTGGTATACACAGTGTATGATACATCTTTATCATAGTTATATAGTGGCACTATATTATATTTAGGCATATACCAGACCCTACCACCGGCACTAAGACCGAATGTAGACCTGAACATTTACCTACTGGTTTGAATACCGCTAGTTACTTTAGTTACCTCAGCGCTGACCCAGTGATGTGTCCTGTGATATCTGGCATTAAGATACATGCATGGACTCTACCAGACTATCCTGTGATATCTGGCATTAAGATACATGCATGGACTCTACCAGACTATCCTGTGATATCTGGCATTAAGATACATGCATGGACTCTACCAGACTATCCTGTGATATCTGGCATTAAGATACATGCATGGACTCTACCAGACTATCCTGTGATATCTGGCATTAAGAGACATGCATGGACTCTACCAGACTATCCTGTGATATCTGGCATTAAGATACATGCATGGACTCTACCAGACTATCCTGTGATATCTGGCATTAAGATACATGCATGGACTCTACCAGACTATCCTGTGATATCTGGCATTAAGATACATGCATGGACTCTACCAGACTATCCTGTGATATCTGGCATTAAGATACATGCATGGACTCTACCAGACTATCCTGTGATATCTGGTATTAAGATACATGCATGGACTCTACCAGACTATCCTGTGATATCTGGCATTAAGATGCGTGCGTGTGTGCGGCTGTGCGCGTGCGCGCGTGTGTGGTCAGTCAATATGTCATGATGTGGTCCATCTGTTCAAGCTGTGTTGGGGCTTATCTACGCAGTGAAATTCAACCGTCAGGAGTTCATAAGCTGTTTTGTTCTTTACATTTAGCAACAATTTCTCACTATAAATTATACCTAATATGTATTATATGCATATTTTTTTATATTATTCATATTTCATATATATTATGAGGACCGTGCCAGAGTTTAAAGGTCACCGATGAGTGTTTAATTAAAAACCTATATATGGGAGAAATAATTGTGACAAGACATGTTTTTGAATTGTTTTAACCCATATTTATTCAACCCCAGAAGGTATGAGCCGGGCTATACGCGCGCCTACTGTCAAGCGCGTGACTAAACGTGACCGGATGTAAGCGGCTTTTTAATTTGCAGGAAACCGATTGTTATTGTCTTTGGTTTTGGTTAAAAACACCGAGTTAATAATAGTTGACCCATATTAATGTGGTTCAGTATTAATACCGACACCTCAGAGAACCCAAACACTCTGCCAACAGACAACCGGGCAAACACTCTGCCAACAGACAACCGGGCAAACACTCTGCCAACAGACAACCGGGCAAACACTCTGCCAACAGACAACCGGGCAAACACTCTGCCAACAGACAACCGGGCAAACACTCTGCCAACAGACAACCGGGCAAACACTCTGCCAACAGACAACCGGGCAAACACTCTGCCAACAGACAACCGGGCAAACACTCTGCCAACAGACAACCGGGCAAACACTCTGCCAACAGACAACCGGGCAAACACTCTGCCAACAGACAACCGGGCAAACACTCTGCCAACAGACAACCGGGCAAACACTCTGCCAACAGACAACCGGGCAAACACTCTGCCAACAGACAACCGGGCAAACACTCTGCCAACAGACAACCGGGCAAACACTCTGCCAACAGACAACCGGGCAAACACTCTGCCAACAGAAACACTCTGCCAACAGACAACCGGGCAAACACTCTGCCAACAGACAACCGGGCAAACACTCTGCCAACAGACAACCGGGCAAACACTCTGCCAACAGACAACCGGGCAAACACTCTGCCAACAGACAACATAATTTCCATTGACACCCCAACAGCTTTAACAGCATACAGGTAGGCTATGTTATTATGGTACATTGATTTTAACCTCAGATTCCAGGTGTTCAGGTGTGGGCACTTGGTGTTGGTCACCTGTTTGACCAAGGCCCTGCTTACCCATTTACTAATAGTGTTACTAATAGTGTTCAGGAAGAGCCTTGGTGGTTACAAACTTCTTTTATTTCACAATGATTGAGCCCATTGTGCGCCTGGAAGGTTTCAACAGTCGAGCCTTTGCAAAATAACAGTTTTTTTGCAGATTGGTTTAATGTGTAGGTATTAGACTGCTCTGATTGCTTTTGTATGACCCATGTCTTTAGGCTTCTGATGTTTCTGTATTGTCAGTGTATCAATATACTGTTTTGTGATGATGCTTTAGTAACGACACGAGACAGGTCTGTGTTATAGCCGTGACATCTTTATCTGTCTGTGCCCCGCCCAGTAACCCCAACATTACATTCCTCATTACGGGTAGCAATAGGTTACTTATCTATTACATATCATGACATCTCCCTTTTTTTTTTTTTTTTTTTTAATTTTTTTTTTTTTTTTTTTACAAACAGCAAAAAAAAAACAAGAAAAGTGTCCACCTTCTATAAAGCTCAACATAACACACCAGCATTATAACTGTTATTAATAGTACTTTTTTTTTTTTTTTTTTACATAACACTGTCCTTTGAACTGTTACATTGTTTGAACTTGAGGAGACATCATTGAACTACTCCTCAATAAGCCTCCTCGGTTTTGAGACTACACGTCCACATGCAGATTTCACCGGTAAGCTAGAGAGCTCGGTGGGACTGGCACCCCTTTTCCACAATTGGGTGTCAAAGTTGTGTTTTTTCTCTGCGTTGTTATACTCATTTTGTTGAGTCTCATCTTCATTGTCCATGTCCTTGCTTGAGGTGTCACTTTGTTCATTTGATTTCTTTAACAATGTTCTGTTCCTCCTGTACACCTTCCCCTCAGGTGTCTGAACGACATAAGATCTTGGCTGCTCAGACACTCCAGTTACCTCAGCTGGATTCCATGTGCCATCTTGCCATATTCTTACATTGTCGCCAACCTGCAGTTTCTGAAGAGGCCTGGCTCCTTGGTCGAAATATTCTTTCTGCTTCTTTTGCCTGTTTTCCAACAACTGCTGTACTGGCTCAGTTACCATACGAGGCTTCAACAACTCCGATGTAATCGGAAGTCTCGTCCTCAGCCTTCGACCCATTAACAGTTTTGCGGGAGATGCTCCAATATCCTCCATGGGTGTGCTCCTCAGATTCAGCAGAGACAAGTATGGATCTTTCCCATCAGCCTTAGCTTTCTTAAGCATCTGTTTAACAGTCTGCACTCCTCTTTCAGCCATTCCATTTGACTGTGCGTGATGGGGGCTAGAGGTTTTGTGCTTGAACTCCCACTCTTTCGCAAAAATCAAAAACTCACGGGAGCTAAACTGTGGCCCATTGTCTGAAATAACAGTTTCAG
Source organism: Dallia pectoralis (assembly GCA_029465975.1). NCBI lineage: Eukaryota > Metazoa > Chordata > Actinopteri > Esociformes > Umbridae > Dallia > Dallia pectoralis. The sequence continues at coordinate 23,280,648 of CM055736.1, read as the reverse complement.
GAATTCCATGTCTGGCAAATTGTGACTTCAGATGTGTAATGACCGTATTGCTTCTTGTGTCTGATCTTAGCCACTCCACCTCAATGAATTTTGAGTGGTAATCTACCAAAAGCAGATAGTCCTGTTGGTCAAAGTTAAACAAATCAACACCTATCTTCTGCCAGGGTCTTTCAGGAACCCTGTGTGGATGCAATGGTTCTTTGGTTTGGCGCCTCTGGTGTGTGTTGCACACATCACATTTGTTTACCATCTCTGTTATGCTTTGTGACATTCCCGGCCAAAAAGCACATCTCTTGCTCTTCGTCTGCAGCTTTCTATGCCTAAGTGACTTTCATGGATTCGCTTAAGCATTTCTGCTCTCATTGATGCTGGAACGATTATCTGTTCTCCCTTGAACAAAACTCCACTCCCTTCTGAGATTTCCTCTCTGAAGTTCCAATATCCTTGTATTTCTTTAGATGCTTGGCACCTCCTTTCCGGCCATCCATTGAGTATTGTCTCTGTGAGTTTTGTTAGAATCACATCCTTTTTTGTTTCGGTTCTGAATTCGTCCAGTTTCTCATTTGACACAGGTAAGTTTGACATTACCATATGCAACTGGGCTTCTATTTCTTTTTCAGGAGAGTCCGTCTCTGGTAAGTACGCTCTGGATAACGCATCAGCTATATACATCTCCTTTCCTGGCTTATACTGTACGTTCACTTGATATTTTTGTAATCTCATTAACAATCTTTGTATTCTAGCTGGAGCACTGCTCAATGGTTTTTTCATTATTGCTTCCAGCGGTTTGTGGTCGGATTGTACGTCTACCTCTCTACCATAAACATACTGATGAAAGCGCTCTGCTCCAAACACAATTGCCAACATCTCCTTCTCTATTTGCGCATAACGCTGTTCTGTTTCCGTCAATGCACGGGATGCATACGCCACTGGTTTGTCTTCTTGTAGTATCACAGCACCCAGTCCACTTTTAGATGCATCCACAGAGAGTGTTACTGGTAACTTGACATCATAGTATCTGAGCACAGGGGCTTCTGTGAGCATAGTTTTCAATTTATTGAATGCGCTCTGTTGTTCTTCCTCCCACTGCCAGGCTACTTCATCTCTGGTAAGCACCCGCAATGGCTCAGTATGTTGCGACATGTCTGGAATGAACTTTGCAAGGTAAGTGACCACGCCTAGAAATCTCTCCACATCCTTCCTGCATTCAGGAGTGGGCATTTTCTTGATTGCCTCGATTTTGGTATAATCTGGTTTCAAACCATCCTTTGAGAAGATGTGACCTAGATATTTGATTTCCTCTAAGCCTATCTTGCATTTCTCTTTATTCAGCTTGAAGTTCTTGGCCCTTGACCTCTCTAACACTTGCCTCAGTCTGTGATCATGCTGCTCTCTTGTTTCTCCCCAGATCAAAAGATCGTCAATGTATGTCTCAACGCCTTCAATACCCTCAAAAAGTTGCCTCACCGTCCTGTGAAACACCTCTGGAGCGGAGTTGACCCCAAATGGGAGTCGGAGGAATCTGAAACGGCCAAAAGGAGTGTTGAATGTACAAAGCCGGGAGCTGGCTTCATCTAATTTCACTTGCCAAAAACCTGAACTTGCATCCAACACTGTAAAGTATTTAGCTTTCGAGAGTCTACTAGTTATTTCTTCCACCGTTGGTAGCTGGTAGTGTTCTCTCATAACTGCTGTGTTGAGATCTCGGGGGTCTAAACATACTCTCAATTTCCCATTAGGCTTTTCCACAATCACAATGGGGTTGACCCACTGTGTGGGCTCTTCAATTCTTTCTATTACATCTATTTGTTCCATTCTGTTAAGTTCCATTTTCAGTTTCTCCCTTAAAGTCACTGGTATTTTTCTAGGTGGATGTACTCTCGGCACCACATTATCATCTATTCGAATTTTATGTTCGCCCTCCAGGCAACCTATGCCCTCAAACACATCAGCATACTCCTTGAAGATACTCATTTTGTCACTTTTGTTCACTTCCATCACTCTCTGCACGAGCCTCATTTGTTCACATGCTTTAATTCCTAGTATTGGTTGACCCTCTGATTTCACAACCATGAATTCCAGGACATGTGTTTTCTTTTTTGTATTTCACTGACCAGGTACACTTTCCTTTCACATGTATTTTTCTCCGGTGTAAGTTGACAGTTTCACTTTCGTGGGCCTTAACATGTTCTTTTTCCAAATCTTTGCAGCAGGCTATACGGGATGATATTAGCTTGGGCACCTGTGTCTAGTTTAAATTTTACAAGTTTGTGCTCCAATTTCAAGTCAACCGTCCATTCATCTGTCTCTGTGTGCGTTTGCACTGCACCCACGAACATATTAAGTGTCTGTTCCTTGACGTCATCATCATCCACCGCATGCACTTTCTTTGATTTGCACATCTTGGCAAAGTGGTTCATTCTATCACAGTTCTTGCATTGTTTGCCATATGCGGGGCAATTCCGTGATGCATGTTCCGTTCCACATCTATTGCAATTAAAAATGGTTGTACGTTCTTTCTCCTTCGGTTTGTATTTATTTCGATGCTCATTGTTTCGTGTCTGCATGTGTTTCACTGCATCCACGTGCTGGCATTCACGTGCAGAGTCATGTCCGTAGTTGTGATTCTCATCATGCATTTGCTTCATCTGAGCTTTTGTCATTTCTGCCGCGATACACAACTGGGTCGTTTTTTCCAGACTTATGTCAACTTCTCTTAAAAGTCTCTCCCTCATGACATCTGACGTGATTCCACAGACAACTCTGTCCCTTATAAGAGATTGTTGCAACAATCCAAACTCGCATGACTTCGCCTTTAGCTTTAATTCCGTTATGTATTGGCTAATGGGCATGTCTCCTTGCACACATGTGAAAAACTTATACCTCTCATAGGTTATGTTCTTTTTTGGGTTGCAGTACTCTTCAAATTTCGCCATTATTTTGGACAGACTATATTTATCATCGTCTTTATCGAACGTGAAGGTATTATACACTTCAACCGCTTCTTCGCCGGCTACATGAAGCAACAGCGAGGACTTTACCTTGGCTGGCTTGCTAGCGCTACCGGTTGCGTCTAGATACAGCTCAAACCGTTGCCGAAATCTTCTCCAGTTCTCCGACAAATTACCGTGCAGTAGATCCAGTCCCGCCGGTGGCTTCAATCCATCCATCTTGGTTATACTCGTTGGCGTATTAATTTCTGTAGTACTTTACTTCTGACACCATGTTTTGTGATGATGCTTTAGTAACGACACGAGACAGGTCTGTGTTATAGCCGTGACATCTTTATCTGTCTGTGCCCCGCCCAGTAACCCCAACATTACATTCCTCATTACGGGTAGCAATAGGTTACTTATCTATTACATATCATGACATATACAATAATGTATGTCCGTCTACAGTGGACTGGCACAGAGAGATCTCACAGCAGTGTAATATTGATCAGGACTACAGAGAGATCTCACAGCAGTGTAATATTGATCAGGTAAACAGAGAGATGAGATCCAACATCAGTGTAAATTATACCTGATCAATATTACACTGCTGTTGGATCTCATCTCTCTGTCTACCTGATCAATATGAGATATTACACTGCTGTTGGATCTCATCTCTCTGTCTACCTGATCAATATGAGATATTACACTGCTGTTGGATCTCATCTCTCTGTCTACCTGATCAATATGAGATATTACACTGCTGTTGGATCTCATCTGTCTGTCTACCTGATCAATATGAGTTATTACACTGCTGTTGGATCTCATCTCTCTGTCTACCTGATCAATATGAGATATTACACTGCTGTTGGATCTCATCTCTCTGTCTACCTGATCAATATGAGATATTACACTGCTGTTGGATCTCATCTCTCTGTCTACCTGATCAATATGAGATATTACACTGCTGTTGGATCTCATCTCTCTGTCTACCTGATCAATATGAGATATTACACTGCTGTTGGATCTCATCTCTCTGTCTACCTGATCAATATGAGATATTACACTGCTGTTGGATCTCATCTCTCTGTCTACCTGATCAATATGAGATATTACACTGCTGTTGGATCTCATCTCTCTGTCTACCTGATCAATATGAGATATTACACTGCTGTTGGATCTCATCTCTCTGTCTACCTGATCAATATGAGATATTACACTGCTGTTGGATCTCATCTCTCTGTCTACCTGATCAATATGAGATATTACACTGCTGTTGGATCTCATCTCTCTCTACCTGATCAATATTACACTGCTGTTGGATCTCATCTCTGTATTATTGATCAGGTAGACAGAGAGATGAGATCCAACAGCAGTGTAATATTGATCAGCCAGACAGAGATGAGATCCAACAGCAGTGTAATATTGATCAGCCAGACAGAGATGAGATCCAACAGCAGTGTAATATTGATCAGGTAGACAGAGATGCGATCCAACAGCAGTGTAATATTGATCAGGTATGGACGACGTGTCCTGGTGAATCAGTTGATTAAGCACGATGGTCCCCTGTAATTTCTCCCTCTAATGTATTTAATGACAATATCGCAGGCTCACACTTAGTGTTGAATGCAAAATGTTGTCCATTACAATACTGTCAACATCACCATAGTTATTATATGAAGGAAGCTTTAGAACTCTTCCAAAGCCATTTCCCTCATGATCCCCTTTCTATTGATACAAACTCCATTATGATCCAGTACAATTGTCAGTCAAATGTGTTCCAGAATTGGGCGGTGGTGTTTGTGCATATTAATGATCTTGCTGTCTGTTGGTGCAACAGTGTGTCAGGGTGATTTATCATAGTTGTGATGGTTCTAACCATGTGGTAAAAAGTACCGACAGACAGTCTGTTTGAGTATTTGTTCCAGACCGATGTAAATATGGTTCCAATAGTCATACAGGCTAGTTAGTCATACAGGCTAGTCATACAGGCTAGTCATACAGGCTAGTCATACAGGCTAGTCATACAGGCTAGTCATACAGGCTAGTCATACAGGTTAGTCATACAGGCTAGTCATACAGGCTAGTCATACAGGCTAGTCATACAGGCTAGTCATACAGGCTAGTCATACAGGCTTCAGGCTCATACAGGCTAGTCATACAGGCTAGTCATAGGTTAGTCATACAGGCTAGTCATACAGGCTAGTCATACAGGTTAGTCAGGCTAGTCATTCAGGTTAGTCATACAGGCTAGTCATACAGGCTAGTCATACAGGCTAGTCATACAGGCTAGTCATACAGGCTAGTCATTCAGGCTAGTCATTCAGGCTAGTCATACAGGCTAGTCATACAGGTTAGTCATACAGGCTAGTCATACAGGCTAGTCATACAGGTTAGTCATACAGGTGGTACAGGCAATTAGTCCGTGGTACAGGCAATTAGTCCGTGGTACAGGCAATTAGTCCGTGGTACAGGCAATTAGTCCGTGGTACAGGCAATTAGTCCGTGGTACAGGCAATTAGTCCGTGGTACAGGCAATTAGTCCGTGGTACAGGCAATTAGTCCGTGGTACAGGCAATTAGTCCGTGGTACAATCAGCTCTGTATCACTAATAGAAGTACAGACAAGGATCAGGCAGGCAGAAACAGACGGTACACCATAAACAGGCTACAAACTCTCAGTGGAAACACTCAGCAAGTCAAAGATGAACAATATATATCTGCCAGTAGGGGGAGTGCTAATGCAGATCCAGATGGAGGTGTCTGAGAGGATCTTACACTGTCCTCCTAGAGACAACCTGGTCATTATTTTAAAATAACTGAATAACTATTCCCATTGTAGCCCTTATTACCATGTAGCCCTTATTACCATGTAGCCCTTATTACCATGTAGCCCTTATTACCATGTAGCCCTTATTACCATGTAGCCCTTATTACCATGTAGCCCTTATTACCATGTAGCCCTTATTACCATGCGGCCCTTATTACCATGTGGCCCTTATTACCATGTAGCCCTTATTACCATGTGGCCCTTATTACCATGTAGCCCTTATTACCATGTGGCCCTTATTACCATGTGGCCCTTATTACCATGTGGCCCTTATTACCATGTGGCCCTTATTACCATGTGGCCCTTATTACCATGTGGCCCTTATTACCATGTAGCCCTTATTACCATGTGGCCCTTATTACCATGTAGCCCTTATTACCATGTGGCCCTTATTACCATGTAGCCCTTATTACCATGTAGCCCTTATTACCATGCAGCCCTTATTACCATGTAGCCCTTATTACCATGTAGCCCTTATTACCATGTAGCCCTTATTACCATGTAGCCCTTATTACCATGTAGCCCTTATTACCATGTAGCCCTTATTACCATGTAGCCCTTATTACCATGTAGCCCTTATTACCATGTAGCCCTTATTACCATGCAGCCCTTATTACCATGTAGCCCTTATTACCATGTAGCCCTTATTACCATGCGGCCCTTATTACCATGCGGCCCTTATTACCATGCGGCCCTTATTACCATGCGGCCCTTATTACCATGCGGCCCTTATTACCATGCGGCCCTTATTACCATGTGGCCCTTATTACCATGCGGCCCTTATTACCATGTGGCCCTTATTACCATGCGGCCCTTATTACCATGCGGCCCTTATTACCATGCGGCCCTTATTACCATGCGGCCCTTATTACCATGCGGCCCTTATTACCATGTGGCCCTTATTACCATGTGGCCCTTATTACCATGCAGCCCTTATTACCATGTAGCCCTTATTACCATGCAGCCCTTATTACCATGTAGCCCTTATTACCATGTAGCCCTTATTACCATGTAGCCCTTATTACCATGTAGCCCTTATTACCATGTAGCCCTTATTACCATGCAGCCCTTATTACCATGCAGCCCTTATTACCATGCAGCCCTTATTACCATGTAGCCCTTATTACCATGTAGCCCTTATTACCATGCGGCCCTTATTACCATGCGGCCCTTATTACCATGCGGCCCTTATTACCATGCAGCCCTTATTACCATGTGGCCCTTATTACCATGCAGCCCTTATTACCATGTAGCCCTTATTACCATGTAGCCCTTATTACCATGTAGCCCTTATTACCATGTAGCTCTTATTACCATGTAGCCCTTATTACCATGTAGCCCTTATTACCATGTAGCCCTTATTACCATGTAGCCCTTATTACCATGCAGCCCTTATTACCATGTAGCCCTTATTACCATGTAGCCCTTATTACCATGCGGCCCTTATTACCATGCGGCCCTTATTACCATGCGGCCCTTATTACCATGCGGCCCTTATTACCATGCGGCCCTTATTACCATGCGGCCCTTATTACCATGCGGCCCTTATTACCATGCGGCCCTTATTACCATGCGGCCCTTATTACCATGCGGCCCTTATTACCATGCGGCCCTTATTACCATGCGGCCCTTATTACCATGCGGCCCTTATTACCATGCGGCCCTTATTACCATGCGGCCCTTATTACCATGTAGCCCTTATTACCATGTAGCCCTTATTACCATGTAGCCCTTATTACCATGTAGCCCTTATTACCATGTAGCCCTTATTACCATGTAGCCCTTATTACCATGCAGCCCTTATTACCATGCAGCCCTTATTACCATGTGGCCCTTATTACCATGCGGCCCTTATTACCATGCGGCCCTTATTACCATGCGGCCCTTATTACCATGCGGCCCTTATTACCATGCGGCCCTTATTACCATGCGGCCCTTATTACCATGCGGCCCTTATTACCATGCGGCCCTTATTACCATGCGGCCCTTATTACCATGCGGCCCTTATTACCTGCAACTTGAAATAAATCAAACAAATACTTAGTCTGATGTCACCAGCCTGTCCAGAGTCAACACACTCAATCACAGCAAATATTGATCGCAAACAAAGATGTGCCCAGTGCAGTATTTCAAAAGCCTATATGCAAACACCTGGTCTTCAGAATTCTTGGTGTGTCTCATTTAAAGTTGGTAGGGTCAGTGGCTGGGGTAGGGTCAGTGGCTGGGGTGGGGTCAGTGGCTGGGGTAGGGTCAGTGGCTGGGGTGGGGTCAGTGGCTGGGGTGGGGTCAGTGGCTGGGGTGGGGTCAGTGGCTGGGGTGGGGTCAGTGGCTGGGGTGGGGTCAGTGGCTGGGGTGGGGTCAGTGGCTGGGGTGGGGTCAGTGGCTGGGGTAGGGTCAGTGGCTGGGGTGGGGTCAGTGGCTGGGGTGGGGTCAGTGGCTGGGGTGGGGTCAGTGGCTGGGGTGGGGTCAGTGGTATTATAGTGCCATGGGACTAGGGTCAGTCTGTCCTGTCTCATATTATAGTGCCATGGGACTAGGGTCAGTCTGTCCTGTATCATATTATAGTGCCATGGGACTAGGGTCAGTCTGTCCTGTATCATATTATAGTGCCATGGGACTAGGGTCAGTCTGTCCTGTCTCATATTATAGTGCCATGGGACTAGGGTCAGTCTGTCCTGTATCATATTATAGTGCCATGGGACTAGGGTCAGTCTGTCCTGTATCATATTATAGTGCCGTGGGGCTAGGGTCAGTCTGTCCTGTATCATATTATAGTGCCGTGGGGCTAGGGTCAGTCTGTCCTGTCTCATATTATAGTGCCGTGGGGCTAGGGTCAGTTTGTCCTGTATCATATTATAGTGCCGTGGGGCTAGGGTCAGTCTGTCCTGTCTCATATTATAGTGCCATGGGACTAGGGTCAGTCTGTCCTGTATCATATTATAGTGCCATGGGACTAAGGTCAGTCTGTCCTGTCTCATATTATAGTGCCGTGGGGCTAGGGTCAGTCTGTCCTGTCTCATATTATAGTGCCGTGGGGCTAGGGTCAGTCTGTCCTGTCTCATATTATAGTGCCGTGGGGCTAGGGTCAGTCTGTCCTGTATCATATTATAGTGTTGTGGGACTAGGGTCAGTCTGTCCTGTTTCATATTATAGTGCCATGGGACTAGGGTCAGTCTGTCCTGTATCATATTATAGTGCCATGGGACTAGGGTCAGTCTGTCCTGTCTCATATTATAGTGCCGTGGGGCTAGGGTCAGTCTGTCCTGTCTCATATTATAGTGCCGTGGGGCTAGGGTCAGTCTGTCCTGTCTCATATTATAGTGCCGTGGGACTAGGGTCAGTCTGTCCTGTCTCATATTCAAGATTCAAGATTCAAAGTTTTATTGTCATACATAAAGAGTGACTTGATTCAGACTGTACAATGAAATGCTTAAGACATGGCAAGCAACAACTACGTAGTTAGAAGAATAATAAAAATAAGGAGAAAAAATATTTACAACAATATACTGACTATACATAACTATAAAATGTGCATAATGAGTCAGAATATGTACAGTGTGCAGACCATAAATACTTAAATACTGTGATGAAAGTGATCGAGTGCCAGTAGTAATGTATGTTCAGAATATGCTAGTTACACTATATACATAATGGAGTGTGTATGGCCGGTATGCAGACCTTAAATACTTAAACACTGCAATAGAAGTGATCTGGTGCCGGAGGTGGAAACATGAATAGGTAAAACAGTGTCACTGGTTGAGGAGCCTAATAGTCTGAGGGTAGAAACTGTCCTTTAGTCTGGAAGTGCGTGAACCTATGCTACGGTAACGTCGACCAGATGGGAGTAGGGTGAACAAGTGATGGCCTGGGTGGTTAATGTCTTTGATGATGTTCCTGGCTTTCCTGAGGCATCGTGATTGGTAGATGCTATGAACAGAGGGAGGTGACAGCCAATGATGCGTTCTGCAGTCTTTACCACCCTCTGTAGGGCCTTGCGGTCAGCAGCAGTGCAGCTCCCGTACCAAGCAGTGATGCAGCCTGACAGAATGCTCTCGATGGTGCACCTGTAGAAGTTGCTCAGTGTCTTTTAGCCATACCGAACTTCTTGAGTCTCCTCAGGAAGTATAGGGGTTTTTGGGCAGTTTTTACTGCCGAGTCGGCTTGCCTGGACCATGTGAGGTCATCACTGATGAACACACCGAGGAACTTGAAGACAGGTACTCTCTGTACCTCAGCTCCATCGATGTGTATGGGGGCGTGTTCCCCCCTCTGCCGCTTCCTGAAGTCGATGATCATCTCCTTAGTTTTCCTGACGTTAAGAGAGAGGTTGTTGTCCTGGCACCATGTAGCCAGATCTTTAACCTCTTCTCTGTATTTTGTCTCATCATTGTTGGAGATGAGACCAAGGATGGTGGTATCGTCAGCAAACTTGCAGATGACGTTGGGGCTGTGTGTGGCCACGCAGTCATACGTAAACAGGGAGTACAGCAGGGGACTGAGTACGCAACCTTGCGGGGCTCCGATGCTCAGCGTCAGGGCGGAGGATGAAAGATTGCCCATTCTCACCACCTGGGGTCTGCCTGTCAGAAAGTCCAGGATCCAGTTGCACAGGGAGGTGTTGAGACCCAGGGTCCTGAGCTTGGGAATGAGCTTGGCGGGCACAATAGTGTTGAACGCTGAGCTGTAGTCCACGAACAGCATCCTCACGTAGGTGTTGGCTTTTTCCAGATGGGAGAGGGCTGTGTGTGTGGTCAGGCCGATGGCATCGTCCGTAAATCTGTTGGGGCGGTATGCAAATTGAAGGGGGTCTAAGGTGTCAGTGAGGAAGGAGCAGATGTGAGTTCTGACCAGCCGCTCGAAGCACTTCATGATGATAGAGGTCAGTGCTACAGGGCGGTAGTCATTCAGGCAGGTGATGGTGGGTTTCTTTGGCACAGAGACAATGGTGGTCTGCTTGAAGCAGGAGGGGACCATTGAGTGAGTCAGGGAGATGTTGAATATTGAGGTGAAGACCTCTGCTAGTTGGTCAGTGCACCCCCTGAGAACACGGCCTGGAATGCCATCTGGTGCCATGGGACTAGGGTCAGTCTGTCCTGTATCATATTATAGTGCCATGGGACTAGGGTCAGAGTTTTTCCTAGACATCAATTCTTGTTGTTGATTGCGCCTTGTGGGCCGGGCTGGGTTTTTGTATTAGAACTTCGAGACAATGATTGATATAAAAGGGCTTTATAAAAAATGGTTGATTTTAATTGATGAGCCTCTCAATTGAGACTGATGTGATTTGAATTCAGATATCTTTTGTAATTTGTATTAATGGTGCTGGTGTTTTAACATTTCTAAATATTTAATGAAGATTTACCCTACTCTGCACCCATAACCTCCCACAGAATTCCTAAAATGTCAGAAGTATATTAATTTCCTGTTTTGTTTGCTAAATGACTGGATGTGAAGAGATGAGGTGTTCGGAAGTCATTGGTATAGTATTATATGGATGGGTAACTTTGTTTGGAATGGCTTCTCAACTGACTGAACTTTTAAGATAAATAGACGAACGAAGTCTCAACAGGCAGGAAGCCACTGTGAATAATAAATATGGAGGTACACTCACTCCTCTTTAAAAACACGTTTCTGGGTGGAATATAACGATACAACAGTAGGAACGTTCTCCATTAAAATAGTACAACATTCTAAATTAAAACAATGGAACATTCTGAAATTGAACATTAAAACCTTTGTGGATATAGCAGTAGAACACTATGGAACACGGAGTCTTATTGTAGGAAGCTTCCTCCCATTTCTCCTCTTCATAAATGGATGAATATTTGAGAAGGCTTTGTCAAATGTAGCATCATCATAGTAGGAGTCTGCCTTTTCTTCTTTTTAATAGGACCCGCTCTTTACAAGCTAACCTAATACAGATGTGTGTGGAATGTAATCCAGTCATTCCTGACCACACAACACTCTGCCTGTAACACTCTGCCTGTCTTTCCTTTATGTAGTCATCAATGGCAGTTTTATTGCTGTGGTAACTGTTGCATTTATGCCAATTTGGTTGTTTGAATTCCAGAGGCCTATAGAGAACTGCCAGATGGTGACATTGGTTTACATCATAAATCTACATTTGAACCTATTGCTCGTTTATAAATTTGATGTAACAATTTTACAGCCATTTACAGCTCTTTACCACAGAATTCTCATAAAAGAGTTGTTGCTGAGCTATTTGGCCGCTTTATTGACATCACACATTCTGCTGGTGTATGTCACCCATAGTGCTGTTGTTAAAACCATATCCTCTTTTTTCTTACATGTGGCTACAGCTCATAAACACCAGAGGGGATTTCCTCTAGTCCTGTCTAGTCCAGTCTAGTCCAGTCTAGTCCAGTCTAGTTCATGCTGTGGTGCACAGACCTGATCGATTTCAGGTGTGTTTTTTTGTTGTTATTATACAAGTAGGGTTAACGGCAGGTCAGGTTATTATACAAGTAGGGTTAAGGGCAGGTCATGTTATTATACAAGTAGGGTTAAGGGCAGGTCATGTTATTATTATACAAGTAGGGTTAACTGTAGGTCATGTTATTATTATACAAGTAGGGTTAACGGCAGATCATGTTATTATTATACAAGTAGGGTTAAGGGCAGTTCATGTTATTATTATACAAGTAGGGTTAACGGCAGGTCATGTTATTATTATTCCAGTAGGGTAAGGGCAGGTCATGTTATTATACAAGTAGGGTTAAGGGCAGGTCATGTTATTATACAAGTAGGGTTAAGTGCAGGTCATGTTATTATACAAGTAGGGTTAAGGGCAGGTCATGTTATTATACAAGTAGGGTTAACGGCAGGTCATGTTATTATACAAGTAGGGTTAATGGCAGGTCATGTTATTATACAAGTAAGGTTAGGGGCAGGTCATGCTATTATACAAGTAGGGTTAACGGCAGGTCATGCTATTATACAAGTAGGGTTAACAGCAGGTCATGTTATTATTATACAAGTAGGGTTAACAGCAGGTCATGTTATTATTATACAAGTAGGGTTAACGGCAGGTCATGTTATTATACAAGTAGGGTTAACGGCAGGTCATGTTACTATACAAGTAGGGTTAAGGGCAGGTCATGCTATTATACAAGTAGGGTTAACGGCAGGTCATGCTATTATACAACTAGGGTTAACAACAGGTCATGTTATTATTATACAAGTAGGGTTAACGGCAGGTCATGTTATTATACAAGTAGGGTTAAGGGCAGGTCATGTTATTATACAAGTAGGGTTAACGGCAGGTCATGTTATTATACAAGTAGGGTTAAGGGCAGGTCATGTTATTATACAAGTAGGGTTAACGGCAGGTCATGTTATTATACAAGTAGGGTTAAGGGCAGGTCATGTTATTATACAAGTAGGGTTAACGGCAGGTCATGTTATTATACAAGTAGGGTTAACGGCAGGTCATTTTATTATTATACAAGTACGGTTAAGGGCAGGTCATGGTATTATTATACAAGTAGGGTTAACGGCAGGTCATGTTACTATACAAGTAGGGTCAAGGGCAGGTCTTGTTATTATACAAGTAGTGTTAACGACAGGTGATGTTATTATACAAGTAGGGTTAACAGCAGGTCATGTTGTTATTATTCAGTAGGGTTAACGGCAGGTCATGTTATTATACAAGTAGGGTTAAGGGCAGGTCATGTTATTATACAAGTAGGGTTAACGGCAGGTCATGTTATTATACAAGTAGGGTTAAGGGCAGGTCATGTTATTATACAAGTAGGGTTAACGGCAGGTCATGTTATTATACAAGTAGGGTTAAGGGCAGGTCATGTTATTATTATACAAGTAGGGTTAACTGTAGGTCATGTTATTATTATACAAGTAGGGTTAACAGCAGGTCATGTATTATTATACAAGTAGGGTTAAGGGCAGGTCATGTTATTATTATACAAGTAGGGTTAACGGCAGGTCATGTTGTTATTATTCCAGTAGGGTAAGGGCAGGTCATGTTATTATACAAGTAGGGTTAACAGCAGGTCATGTTATTATTATACAAGTAGGGTTAACGGCAGGTCATGTTATTATACAAGTAGGGTTAACGGCAGGTCATGTTATTATACAAGTAGGGTTAACGGCAGGTCATGTTATTATTATACAAGTAGGGTTAACTGTAGGTCATGTTATTATTATACAAGTCATGGTTGTTATTATTCAAGTAGGGTTAAGGGCAGGTCATGTTATTATACAAGTAGGGTTAACAGCAGGTCATTTTATTATTATACAAGTAGGGTTAACGGCAGGTCATGTTATTATTATACAAGTAGGGTTAAGGGTCATGTTATTATCATGGTTAAGGTCATGCTATTATACAAGTAGGGTTAACGGCAGGTCATGCTATTATACAAGTAGGGTTAACAGCAGGTCATGTTATTATTATACAAGTAGGGTTAACGGCAGGTCATGTTATTATTATACAAGTAGGGTTAACGGCAGGTCATGTTACTATACAAGTAGGGTTAAGGGCAGGTCATGCTATTATACAAGTAGGGTTAACGGCAGGTCATGCTATTATACAACTAGGGTTAACAGCAGGTCATGTTATTATTATACAAGTAGGGTTAACGGCAGGTCATGTTATTATACAAGTAGGGTTAAGGGCAGGTCATGTTATTATACAAGTAGGGTTAACGGCAGGTCATGTTATTATACAAGTAGGGTTAAGGGCAGGTCATGTTATTATACAAGTAGGGTTAACGGCAGGTCATGTTATTATACAAGTAGGGTTAAGGGCAGGTCATGTTATTATACAAGTAGGGTTAACGGCAGGTCATGTTATTATACAAGTAGGGTTAACGGCAGGTCATTTTATTATTATACAAGTACGGTTAAGGGCAGGTCATGTTATTATTATACAAGTAGGGTTAACGGCAGGTCATGTTACTTTACAAGTAGGGTTAAGGGCAGGTCTTGTTATTATACAAGTAGTGTTAACGACAGGTGATGTTATTATACAAGTAGGGTTAACAGCAGGTCATGTTGTTATTATACAAGTAGGGTTAACGGCAGGTCATGTTATTATTATACAAGTAGGGTTAACGGCAGGTCATGTTATTATACAAGTAGGGTTAACGGCAGGTCATGTTATTATACAAGTAGGGTTAACGGCAGGTCATGTTATTATACAAGTAGGGTTAACGGCAGGTCATGTTATTATACAAGTAGGGTTAACGGCAGGTCAAGTAGGGTTAACGTCATGTTATTATACAATTATACAAGTAGGGTTAACGGCAGGTCATGTTATTATACAAGTAGGGTTAACGGCAGGTCATGTTATTATACAAGTAGGGTTAACGGCAGGTCATGTTATTATACAATTAGGGTTAGCGGCAGGTCATGTTATTATACAAGTAGGGTTAACGGCAGGTCATGTTACTTATTATACAAGTAGGGTTAAGGGCAGGTCATGTTATTATACAAGTAGGGTTAACGGCTATTATTATACAAGTAGGGTTAACTGTAGGTCATGTTATTATTATACAAGTAGGGTTAACGGCAGATCATGTTATTATTATACAAGTAGGGTTAAGGGCAGGTCATGTTATTATTATACAAGTAGGGTTAACGGCAGGTCATGTTATGCAAGTAGGGTTAACATCAGGTCATGTTATTATTATACAAGTAGGGTTAAGGGCAGGTCATGTTATTATTATACAAGTAGGGTTAACGGCAGGTCATGTTATGCAAGTAGGGTTAACGGCAGGTCATGTTATTATTATACAAGTAGGGTTAACGGCAGGTCATGTTATGCAAGTAGGGTTAACGGCAGGTCATGTTATTATTATACAAGTAAGGTTAAGGGCAGGTCATGCTATTATACAAGTAGGGTTAACGGCAGGTCATGCTATTATACAAGTAGGGTTAACGGCAGGTCATGTTATTATACAAGTAGGGTTAAGGGCAGGTCATGTTATTATACAAGTAGGGTTAACAGCAGGTCATGTTATTATTATACAAGTAGGGTTAACGGCAGGTCATGTTATTATACAAGTAGGGTTAACGGCAGGTCATGTTATTATACAAGTAGGGTTAATGGCAGGTCATGTTATTATACAAGTAGGGTTAAGGGCAGGTCATGTTATTATACAAGTAGGGTTAACGGCAGGTAATTTTATTATTATACAAGTACGGTTAAGGGCAGGTCATGTTATTATTATACAAGTAGGGTTAAGGGCAGGTAATGTTACTATACAAGTAGGGTTAACGACAGGTCATGTTATTATACAAGTAGGGTTAACGGCAGGTCATGTTATTATTATACAAGTAGGGTTAACGGCAGGTCATGTTATTATTATTCCAGTAGGGTAAGGGCAGGTCATGTTATTATACAAGTAGGGTTAAGGGCAGGTCATGTTATTATACAAGTAGGGTTAAGGGCAGGTCATGTTATTATACAAGTAGGGTTAAGGGCAGGTCATGTTATTATACAAGTAGGGTTAAGGGCAGGTCATGTTATTATACAAGTAGGGTTAAGGGCAGGTCATGTTATTATACAAGTAGGGTTAGCGGCAGGTCATGTTATTATACAAGTAGGGTTAACGGCAGGTCATGTTACTTATTATACAAGTAGGGTTAAGGGCAGGTCATGTTATTATACAAGTAGGGTTAACGGCAGGTCATGTTATTATTATACAAGTAGGGTTATTTGTAGGTCATGTTATAATTATACAAGTAGGGTTAACGGCAGATCATGTTATTATTATACAAGTAGGGTTAAGGGCAGGTCATGTTATTATTATACAAGTAGGGTTAACGGCAGGTCATGTTATGCAAGTAGGGTTAACATCAGGTCATGTTATTATTATACAAGTAGGGTTAAGGGCAGGTCATGTTATTATTATACAAGTAGGGTTAACGGCAGGTCATGTTATGCAAGTAGGGTTAACAGCAGGTCATGTTATTATACAAGTAGGGTTAAGGGCAGGTCATGTTATTATACAAGTAGTGTTAACGGCAGGTCATTTTATTATTATACAAGTAGGGTTAACGGCAGGTCATGTTATTATTATACAAGTAGGGTTAACGGCAGGTCATGTTATTATACAAGTAAGGTTAAGGGCAGGTCATGCTATTATACAAATAGGGTTAACGGCAGGTCATGCTATTATACAAGTAGGGTTAACGGCAGGTCATGTTATTTTTATACAAGTAGGGTTAACGGCAGGTCATGTTATTATTATACAAGTAGGGTTAACGGCAGGTCATGTTACTATACAAGTAGGGTTAAGGGCAGGTCATGCTATTATACAAGTAGGGTTAACGGCAGGTCATGCTATTATACAAGTAGGGTTAACAGCAGGTCATGTTATTATTATACAAGTAGGGTTAACGGCAGGTCATGTTATTATACAAGTAGGGTTAACGGCAGGTCATGTTATTATACAAGTAGGGTTAAGGGCAGGTCATGTTATTATACAAGTCGGGTTAACGGCAGGTCATGTTATTATACAAGTAGGGTTAAGGGCAGGTCATGTTATTATACAAGTAGGGTTAACGGCAGGTCATTTTATTATTATTCAAGTAGGGTTAACGGCAGGTCATTTTATTATTATACAAGTACGGTTAAGGGCAGGTCATGTTATTATTATACAAGTAGGGTTAACGGCAGGTCATGTTACTATACAAGTAGGGTTAACAACAGGTCATGTTATTATTATACAAGTAGGGTTAACGGCAGGTCATGTTATTATACAAGTAGGGTTAAGGGCAGGTCATGTTATTATACAAGTAGGGTTAACGGCAGGTCATGTTATTATACAAGTAGGGTTAACGGCAGGTCATGTTATTATACAAGTAGGGTTAAGGGCAGGTCATGTTATTATACAAGTAGGGTTAAGGGCAGGTCATGTTATTATACAAGTAGGGTTAACGGCAGGTCATGTTATTATACAAGTAGGGTTAACGGCAGGTCATTTTATTATTATACAAGTACGGTTAAGGGCAGGTCATTTTATTATTATACAAGTAGGGTTAACGGCAGGTCATGTTACTATACAAGTAGGGTTAAGGGCAGGTCTTGTTATTATACAAGTAGTGTTAACGACAGGTGATGTTATTATACAAGTAGGGTTAACAGCAGGTCATGTTGTTATTATACAAGTAGGGTTAACGGCAGGTCATGTTATTATACAAGTAGGGTTAAGGGCATGTCGTGTTAATATACAAGTAGGGTTAACGGCAGGTCATGTTATTATACAAGTAGGGTTAAGGGCAAGTCATGTTATTATTATACAAGTAGGGTTAACTGTAGGTCATGTTATTATTATACAAGTAGGGTTAACGGTAGATCATGTTATTATTATACAAGTAGGGTTAAGGGCAGGTCATGTTATTATTATACAAGTAGGGTTAACGGCAGGTCATGTTATTATTATTCCAGTAGGGTAAGGGCAGGTCATGTTATTATACAAGTAGGGTTAAGGGCAGGTCATGTTATTATACAAGTAGGGTTAAGTGCAGGTCATGTTATTATACAAGTAGGGTTAAGTGCAGGTCATGTTATTATACAAGTAGGGTTAAGGGCAGGTCATGTTATTATACAAGTAGGGTTAACGGCAGGTCATGTTATTATACAAGTAGGGTTAATGGCAGGTCATGTTATTATACAAGTAGGGTTAAGGGCAGGTCATGTTATTATACAAGTAGGGTTAACGGCAGGTCATTTTATTATTATACAAGTACGGTTAACGGCAGGTCATTTTATTATTATACAAGTAGGGTTAACGGCAGGTAATGTTACTATACAAGTAGGGTTAAGGGCAGGTCTTGTTATTATACAAGTAGTGTTAACGACAGGTCATGTTATTATACAAGTTGGGTTAACGGCAGGTCATGTTATTATTATACAAGTAGGGTTAACGGCAGGTCATGTTATTATTATTCCAGTAGGGTAAGGGCAGGTCATGTTATTATACAAGTAGGGTTAAGGGCAGGTCATGTTATTATACAAGTAGGGTTAAGTGCAGGTCATGTTATTATACAAGTAGGGTTAAGGGCAGGTCATGTTATTATACAAGTAGGATTAGCAGCAGGTCATGTTATTATACAAGTAGGGTTAACGGCAGGTCATGTTACTTATTATACAAGTAGGGTTAAGGGCAGGTCATGTTATTATACAAGTAGGGTTAACGGCAGGTCATGTTATTATTATACAAGTAGGGTTAACGGCAGGTCATGTTATTATTATACAAGTAGGGTTAACGGCAGGTCATGTTATTATTATTCCAGTAGGGTAAGGGCAGGTCATGTTATTATACAAGTAGGGTTAAGGGCAGGTCATGTTATTATACAAGTAGGGTTAAGTGCAGGTCATGTTATTATACAAGTAGGGTTAAGGGCAGGTCATGTTATTATACATGTAGGGTTAGCGGCAGGTCATGTTATTATACAAGTAGGGTTAACGGCAGGTCATGTTACTTATTATACAAGTAGGGTTAAGGGCAGGTCATGTTATTATACAAGTAGGGTTAACGGCAGGTCATGTTATTATTATACAAGTAGGGTTAACGGCAGATCATGTTATTATTATACAAGTAGGGTTAAGGGCAGGTCAATGTTATTATTATACAAGTAGGGTTAACGGCAGCTCATGTTATGCAAGTAGGGTTAACAGCAGGTCATGTTATTATACAAGTAGGGTTAAGGGCAGGTCATGTTATTATACAAGTAGTGTTAACGGCAGGTCATTTTATTATTATACAAGTAGGGTTAACGGCAGGTCATGTTATTATTATACAAGTAGGGTTAACGGCAGGTCATGTTATTATACAAGTAAGGTTAAGGGCAGGTCATGCTATTATACAAGTAGGGTTAACGGCAGGTCATGCTATTATACAAGTAGGGTTAACAGCAGGTCATGTTATTATTATACAAGTAGGGTTAACGGCAGGTCATGTTACTATACAAGTAGGGTTAAGGGCAGGTCATGCTATTATACAAGTAGGGTTAACGGCAGGTCATGCTATTATACAACTAGGGTTAACAGCAGGTCATGTTATTATTATACAAGTAGGGTTAACGGCAGGTCATGTTATTATACAAGTAGGGTTAAGGGCAGGTCATGTTATTATACAAGTAGGGTTAACGGCAGGTCATGTTATTATACAAGTAGGGTTAAGGGCAGGTCATGTTATTATACAAGTAGGGTTAACGGCAGGTCATGTTATTATACAATTAGGGTTAGCGGCAGGTCATGTTATTATACAAGTAGGGTTAACGGCAGGTCATGTTACTTATTATACAAGTAGGGTTAAGGGCAGGTCATGTTATTATACAAGTAGGGTTAACGGCTATTATTATACAAGTAGGGTTAACTGTAGGTCATGTTATTATTATACAAGTAGGGTTAACGGCAGATCATGTTATTATTATACAAGTAGGGTTAAGGGCAGGTCATGTTATTATTATACAAGTAGGGTTAACTGCAGGTCATGTTATGCAAGTAGGGTTAACATCAGGTCATGTTATTATTATACAAGTAGGGTTAAGGGCAGGTCATGTTATTATTATACAAGTAGGGTTAACGGCAGGTCATGTTATGCAAGTAGGGTTAACGGCAGGTCATGTTATTATTATACAAGTAGGGTTAACGGCAGGTCATGTTATTATACAAGTAAGGTTAAGGGCAGGTCATGCTATTATACAAGTAGGGTTAACGGCAGGTCATGCTATTATACAAGTAGGGTTAACGGCAGGTCATGTTATTATACAAGTAGGGTTAAGGGCAGGTCATGTTATTATACAAGTAGGGTTAACAGCAGGTCATGTTATTATTATACAAGTAGGGTTAACGGCAGGTCATGTTATTATTATACAAGTAGGGTTAACGGCAGGTCATGTTATTATACAAGTAGGGTTAATGGCAGGTCATGTTATTATACAAGTAGGGTTAAGGGCAGGTCATGTTATTATACAAGTAGGGTTAAGGGCAGGTCATGTTATTATTATACAAGTAGGGTTAAGGGCAGGTAATGTTACTATACAAGTAGGGTTAACGACAGGTCATGTTATTATACATGTAGGGTTAACGGCAGGTCATGTTATTATTATACAAGTAGGGTTAACGGCAGGTCATGTTATTATTATTCCAGTAGGGTAAGGGCAGGTCATGTTATTATACAAGTAGGGTTAAGGGCAGGTCATGTTATTATACAAGTAGGGTTAAGGGCAGGTCATGTTATTATACAAGTAGGGTTAAGGGCAGGTCATGTTATTATACAAGTAGGGTTAAGGGCAGGTCATGTTATTATACAAGTAGGGTTAAGGGCAGGTCATGTTATTATACAAGTAGGGTTAGCGGCAGGTCATGTTATTATACAAGTAGGGTTAACGGCAGGTCATGTTACTTATTATACAAGTAGGGTTAAGGGCAGGTCATGTTATTATACAAGTAGGGTTAACGGCAGGTCATGTTATTATTATACAAGTAGGGTTATTTGTAGGTCATGTTATTATTATACAAGTAGGGTTAACGGCAGATCATGTTATTATTATACAAGTAGGGTTAAGGGCAGGTCATGTTATTATTATACAAGTAGGGTTAACGGCAGGTCATGTTATGCAAGTAGGGTTAACATCAGGTCATGTTATTATTATACAAGTAGGGTTAACAGCAGGTCATGTTATTATACAAGTAGGGTTAACGGCAGGTCATGTTATGCAAGTAGGGTTAACAGCAGGTCATGTTATTATACAAGTAGGGTTAAGGGCAAGTTAGTGTTAACGGCAGGTCATTTTATTATTATACAAGTAGGGTTAACGGCAGGTCATGTTATTATTATACAAGTAGGGTTAACGGCAGGTCATGTTATTATACAAGTAAGGTTAAGGGCAGGTCATGCTATTATACAAATAGGGTTAACGGCAGGTCATGCTATTATACAAGTAGGGTTAACGGCAGGTCATGTTATTTTTATACAAGTAGGGTTAACGGCAGGTCATGTTATTATTATACAAGTAGGGTTAACGGCAGGTCATGTTATGCAAGTAGGGTTAACGGCAGGTCATGTTATTATTATACAAGTAGGGTTAACGGCAGGTCATGTTATTATACAAGTAAGGTTAAGGGCAGGTCATGCTATTATACAAGTAGGGTTAACGGCAGGTCATGCTATTATACAAGTAGGGTTAACGGCAGGTCATGTTATTATACAAGTAGGGTTAAGGGCAGGTCATGTTATTATACAAGTAGGGTTAACAGCAGGTCATGTTATTATTATACAAGTAGGGTTAACGGCAGGTCATGTTATTATTATACAAGTAGGGTTAACGGCAGGTCATGTTATTATACAAGTAGGGTTAATGGCAGGTCATGTTATTATACAAGTAGGGTTAAGGGCAGGTCATGTTATTATTATACAAGTAGGGTTAACGGCAGGTAATTTTATTATTATACAAGTACGGCTAAGGGCAGGTCATGTTATTATTATACAAGTAGGGTTAAGGGCAGGTAATGTTACTATACAAGTAGGGTTAACGACAGGTCATGTTATTATACAAGTAGGGTTAACGGCAGGTCATGTTATTATTATACAAGTAGGGTTAACGGCAGGTCATGTTATTATTATTCCAGTAGGGTAAGGGCAGGTCATGTTATTATACAAGTAGGGTTAAGGGCAGGTCATGTTATTATACAAGTAGGGTTAAGGGCAGGTCATGTTATTATACAAGTAGGGTTAAGGGCAGGTCTTGTTATTATACAAGTAGGGTTAAGGGCAGGTCATGTTATTATACAAGTAGGGTTAAGGGCAGGTCATGTTATTATACAAGTAGGGTTAGCGGCAGGTCATGTTATTATACAAGTAGGGTTAACGGCAGGTCATGTTACTTATTATACAAGTAGGGTTAAGGGCAGGTCATGTTATTATACAAGTAGGGTTAACGGCAGGTCATGTTATTATTATACAAGTAGGGTTATTTGTAGGTCATGTTATTATTATACAAGTAGGGTTAACGGCAGATCATGTTATTATTATACAAGTAGGGTTAAGGGCAGGTCATGTTATTATTATACAAGTAGGGTTAACGGCAGGTCATGTTATGCAAGTAGGGTTAACATCAGGTCATGTTATTATTATACAAGTAGGGTTAAGGGCAGGTCATGTTATTATTATACAAGTAGGGTTAACGGCAGGTCATGTTATGCAAGTAGGGTTAACAGCAGGTCATGTTATTATACAAGTAGGGTTAAGGGCAGGTCATGTTATTATACAAGTAGTGTTAACGGCAGGTCATTTTATTATTATACAAGTAGGGTTAACGGCAGGTCATGTTATTATTATACAAGTAGGGTTAACGGCAGGTCATGTTATTATACAAGTAAGGTTAAGGGCAGGTCATGCTATTATACAAATAGGGTTAACGGCAGGTCATGCTATTATACAAGTAGGGTTAACGGCAGGTCATGTTATTTTTATACAAGTAGGGTTAACGGCAGGTCATGTTATTATTATACAAGTAGGGTTAACGGCAGGTCATGTTACTATACAAGTAGGGTTAAGGGCAGGTCATGCTATTATACAAGTAGGGTTAACGGCAGGTCATGCTATTATACAAGTAGGGTTAACAGCAGGTCATGTTATTATTATACAAGTAGGGTTAACGGCAGGTCATGTTATTATACAAGTAGGGTTAACGGCAGGTCATGTTATTATACAAGTAGGGTTAAGGGCAGGTCATGTTATTATACAAGTAGGGTTAACGGCAGGTCATGTTATTATACAAGTAGGGTTAAGGGCAGGTCATGTTATTATACAAGTAGGGTTAACGGCAGGTCATTTTATTATTATACAAGTAGGGTTAACGGCAGGTCATTTTATTATTATACAAGTACGGTTAAGGGCAGGTCATGTTATTATTATACAAGTAGGGTTAACGGCAGGTCATGTTACTATACAAGTAGGGTTAAGGGCAGGTCTTGTTATTATTATTCCAGTAGGGTTAAGGGCAGGTCATGTTATTATACAAGTAGGGTTAAGGGCAGGTCATGTTATTATACAAGTAGGGTTAAGGGCAGGTCATGTTATTATACAAGTAGGGTTAAGGGCAGGTCATGTTATTATACAAGTAGGTTTAACGGCAGGTCATGTTATTATTATTCCAGTAGGGTAAGGGCAGGTCATGTTATTATACAAGTAGGGTTAAGGGCAGGTCATGTTATTTTACAAGTAGGGTTAAGGGCAGGTCATGTTATTATACAATTAGGGTTAACGGCAGGTCATGTTATTATTATACAAGTACGGTTAAGGGCAGGTCAGGTTATTATACAAGTAGGGTTAACGGCAGGTCTTGTTATTATACCAGTAGGGTTAACGGCAGGTCATGTTATTATGCTTGTTCAGGACCTCAGAAAAGTCTGTCTATGTGTTGTAAATGGCTGCAGTTGACATTCACTTTAATCCCAATTTTTTTTTTAAACCCATTGCTGGTGTCCCTAATAATCTCATGTTACGTTAACACAGGTAAGATGTATTTGTGTGCCTGTGTTCATGTTTGTGCATGTGCACACCTTGGGTATTTGTGAGCTCTTAACAGTGTGCAAGGTTGTGGGGCAAAATTAGGTAACTGAACATTTTGTGTTTGGACAAAAATTAAACATTTCTCATAGTTTTATGGAGAAGCAGATACAAGTAAGTAAGAACGTGGTTTGGTATAGAAGGAGGATCTGCTAGCAAGCCTCTTGTCACGTTATAGAAGTAGGTCAGTAGGATGGAGCCATTCACAGGAACAGATAGCGTTCGTTGGGGGTTCAATCCAGACAAGACCAACGCACACAAACACAGGCACACAAACACAGGCACACAGGCACACAGGCACACAGACACAGGCACACAGACACAGGCACACAGGCACACAGGCACACAGGCACATGCACACATGCACACAGGCACACAGGCACACAGGCACACAGGCACACAGGCACACAGGCACACAGGCACACAGGCACACAGGCACACAAACACAGCGCAGCGCAAGATTAGAATATACACGTGTTAGTAGGTACATTAGATATTTCTGTTTTTCATTTGTGATAACTTGGCACAGAGTTGAAAAAATGTGCTTGTAATTTTTCTATTATGGGGAATATATATTTAATAAATTAGAAATGTCTTCTATAAAAACAAATTTGGAGAAAGTGAAAGGGTCTGGAAACACTTTCTAAAGGCACAGTATGGTAAAATAAAATGTATTGTTTTGTAATGTTGAAGGACAGCCCATTCACAAACAGTAAATTAGAAAATAGTTCCACCGTCAATCACTGGATTAATTAGTTCTAACCAACTACTTTGACTTAGTCACAAGTCAACCAGTCACAGACATTCAAAACCTGGCAGTAAGAAACAGTCTGTAAGCAATTTAGCCGGTCAGTCAACAGCAGTTTGTCACAATCAGTCTGTTAGTGCTGGTGTGTAGAGCTGTAGCTGTTCTGATTGGTTGGTTCTCTTGGTGCTGATGGTGACACACAGCTGCTGTGTAACAGATGGTTCTGCACTGACCTTATAGGTAGCACCATTCATCACATAAATACCAGACAACCAATCCATTTCACATTTCCAAAATGTGCCCTGGATGCCCCTGCCTCAAGTGAAGATTTATTGAATTTCATATTGGCTGAGGTGGCTGAGGTGGCTGAGGTGGCTGAGGTGGCTGAGGTGGCTGAGGTGGCTGAGGTGGCTGAGGTGGCTGAGGTGGCTGAGGTGGCTGAGGTGGCTGAGGTGGCTGAGGTGGCTGAGGTGGCTGAGGTGGCTGAGGTGGCTGAGGTGGCTGAGGTGGCTGAGGTGGCTGAGGTGGCTGAGGTGGCTGAGGTGGCTGAGGTGAGGTGGCTGAGGTGGCTGAGGTGGCTGAGGTGGCTGAGGTGGCTGAGGTGGCTGAGGTGGCTGAGGTGGCTGAGGTGGCTGAGGTGGCTGTTAGGTGGACATGAGGTGGCTGAGGTGGCTTATTCTCTGGTGGCTGAGGTGGCTGTCTATTTTACAGCTTTATTCTCTGGTAGGTGGCCTGATTTTACAGCTTTATTCTCTGAGGTGTGTTTCAGGTGCCTCCATGTTTTACAGTCTTTATTCTCTGGTGGCTGAGGTGGTCTGAGGTCTTTATTCTCTGGTACCTGTGTTTCACATGCCTCCTTGTCTATTTTACAGTCTTTATTCTCTGGTACCTGTGTTTCACATGCCTCCATGTCTATTTTACAGTCTTTATTCTCTGGTACCTGTGTTTCACATGCCTCCTTGTCTATTTTACAGTCTTTATTCTCTGGTACCTGTGTTTCACATGCCTCCTTGTCTATTTTACAGTCTTTATTCTCTGGTACGTGTGTTTCACATGCCTCCATGTCTATTTTACAGCCCTTTTCATTAAGATGAAAGGACAACCGTTTCTCATGCAAGTGAAATGCTTGGAGTGACTGTAACTTTATTTTATATACAATGACACTTCCTTGGGAAGGCTGGAGTCTGGTTGCATGTAAAACAGTCAATGAAAATTCATAACACATTTCTTATTTATTACCGGATGCCTCAACAGGATCCAGTCAGTGAGAGCATTATTTAAAATCCTCGAACACATGTCAGTCGGATTTGGAGTTCCTCTCTTTATTGCTTTGTCATGTTGACATTATTGATCTGTATCAAACAGCCCACATACGGTACTTCTGCTTTATATTGATCTGCAGGGAACACCTAAATACTGGTTGGCTTTAGACATATTCTAAGTCCCATAACAGTTTTTCTGACCAGGAAGGTGGTAAAAAGTCCCACATTAAAACAGTATTCAAGGTTGCATGACTGATACTACATGTGGATAAAACAATAACCAGAGGACAACCAACACTTACTGACAGGAGGATTTAAAAGGCTGAGGAACATGTTGGAATTATAAGTTATGGAGTTAGCCTGTATTTAAAAGCGAGTTTGTTTAATTTAAGCAAATGTTTTGCATTACACTTTCATGTAAGAACAGTCGTCACATATTACTGCTTCTAAATGAGACAAAAAATACTCCCATGTGCCTTGTATAATGCTGTTTATATTTTGTGTTTTTAATTATAAGATCAAGAATAGAAACATCATAAAGAAATTATCTTAATTTGTCTGTTTGATCTGTTAAGGAAGGCATTTTACTATCACTCCCATTCTGTGCGAGCTTGATCCCACACAACAGTCCACTGTAGAAGTAGATGCTTCGGTGATGGGGTAGGACTGGTTCTGTCGTGATGGGGTAGGACTGGTTCTGTCGTGATGGGGTAGGACTGGTTCTGTCGTGATGGGGTAGGACTGGTTCTGTCGTGATGGGGTAGGACTGGTTCTGTCGTGATGGGGTAGGACTGGTTCTGTCGTGATGGGGTAGGACTGGTTCTGTCGTGATGGGGTAGGACTGGTTCTGTCGTGATGGGGTAGGACTGGTTCTGTCGTGATGGGGTAGGACTGGTTCTGTCGTGATGGGGTAGGACTGGTTCTGTCGTGATGGGGTAGGACTGGTTCTGTCGTGATGGGGTGGGACTGGTTCTGTCGTGACTGGGGTGGGGTAGGACTGGTTCTGTCGTGATGGGGTAGGACTGGTTCTGTCGTGATGGGGTAGGACTGGTTCTGTCGTGACTGGTTCTGTCGTGATGGGGTAGGACTGGTTCTGTCGTGATGGGGTAGGACTGGTTCTGTCGTGATGGGGTAGGACTGGTTCTGTCGTGATGGGGTAGGACTGGTTCTGTCGTGATGGGGTAGGACTGGTTCTGTCGTGATGGGGTAGGACTGGTTCTGTCGTGATGGGGTAGGACTGGTTCTGTCGTGATGGGGTAGGACTGGTTCTGTCGTGATGGGGTAGGACTGGTTCTGTCGTGATGGGGTAGGACTGGTTCTGTCGTGATGGGGTAGGACTGGTTCTGTCGTGATGGGGTAGGACTGGTTCTGTCGGGGTGATGGGGTGATGGGGTAGGACTGGTTCTGTCGTGGAGGACTGGTTCTGTCGTGATGGGTGATGGGGGGACTGGTTCTGTCGTGATGGGGTAGGACTGGTTCTGTCGTGATGGGGTAGGACTGGTTCTGTCGTGATGGGGTAGGACTGGTTCTGTCGTGATGGGGTAGGACTGGTTCTGTCGTGATGGGGTAGGACTGGTTCTGTCGTGATGGGGTAGGACTGGTTCTGTCGTGATGGGGTAGGACTGGTTCTGTCGTGATGGGGTAGGACTGGTTCTGTCGTGATGGGGTAGGACTGGTTCTGTCGTGATGGGGTAGGACTGGTTCTGATGGGGTAGGACTGGTTCTGATGGGGTAGGACTGGTTCTGGACTGGTTCTGTCGTGATGGGGTAGGACTGGTTCTGTCGTGATGGGGTAGGACTGGTTCTGTCGTGATGGGGTAGGACTGGTTCTGTCGTGATGGGGTAGGACTGGTTCTGTCGTGATGGGGTAGGACTGGTTCTGTCGTGATGGGGTAGGACTGGTTCTGTCGTGATGGGGTAGGACTGGTTCTGTCGTGATGGGGTAGGACTGGTTCTGTCGTGATGGGGTAGGACTGGTTCTGTCGTGATGGGGTAGGACTGGTTCTGTCGTGATGGGGTAGGACTGGTTCTGTCGTGATGGGGTAGGACTGGTTCTGTCCCAACGTCAAGACGCCTGTTGGGAATGTGCATTACACAGACTAAGACAAATAAATTCTTTAAACCAGAGTGAATAAGAACAAGAGTGGTGTGGTTACTTGCCCTGAATAGAATACGCACAGAACTCTTTGATTCACTCGTCTCTACGTCTCCATTTCAATGTGTGTTGGGCAATCAGTCCCCATTATTCCTGTGGGATACAGAACCAGGATCCGTTCCATCAGTGGACTAATGGTTTGGGTGCAGCGTGCAGGTATGGGGGAACGCTCACCAGCATCTACGACAGGCTGTGAGGGTGCAGAAGGAGTATGTGAAACACTGGCAGAAGGACACTGGTGTAGACCCAATACCTTATATAGATTAGGATGACGCATGTGGTTGTCTAGAAGGGATATAGGATGTGAAACACTGGTGTAGACCCAATACCTTATATAGATTAGGATGACGCATGTGGTTGTCTAGAAGGGATATAGGATATGAAACACTGGTGTAGACCCAATACCTTATATAGATTAGGATGACGCGTGTGGTTGTCTAGAAGGGATATAGGATGTGAAACACTGGTCTAGAACCAATACCTTATATAGATTAGGATGACGCGTGTGGTTGTCTAGAAGGGATATAGGATATGAAACACTGGTGTAGACCCAATACCTTATATAGATTAGGATGACGCATGTGGTTGTCTAGAAGGGATATAGGATATGAAACACTGGTGTACACCCAATACCTTATATAGATTAGGATGACGCGTGTGGTTGTCTAGAAGGGATATAGGATATGAAACACTGGTGTAGACCCAATACCTTATAGATTAGGATGACGCATGTGGTTGTCTAGAAGGGATATAGGATGTGAAACACTGGTGTAGACCCAATACCTTATATAGATTAGGATGACGCGTGTGGTTGTCTAGAAGGGATATAGGATGTGAAACACTGGTGTAGACACAATACCTTATATAGATTAGGATGACGCGTGTGGTTGTCTAGAAGGGATATAGGATGTGAAACACTGGTGTAGACACAATACCTTATATAGATTAGGATGACGCATGTGGTTGTCTAGAAGGGATACAGGATGTGAAACACTGGTGTAGACACAATACCTTATATAGATTAGGATGACGCGTGTGGTTGTCTAGAAGGGATATAGGATGTGAAACACTGGTGTAGACACAATACCTTATATAGATTAGGATGACGCGTGTGGTTGTCTAGAAGGGATATAGGATGTGAAACACTGGTGTAGACACAATACCTTATATAGATTAGGATGACGCGTGTGGTTGTCTAGAAGGGATATAGGATATGAAACACTGGTGTAGACCCAATACCTTATATAGATTAGGATGACGCGTGTGGTTGTCTAGAAGGGATATAGGATATGAAACACTGGTGTAGACCCAATACCTTATATAGATTAGGATGACGCGTGTGGTTGTCTAGAAGGGATATAGGATATGAAACACTGGTGTAGACCCAATACCTTATAGATTAGGATGACGCATGTGGTTGTCTAGAAGGGATATAGGATGTGAAACACTGGTGTAGACCCAATACCTTCTATAGATTAGGACCACGCGTGTGGTTGTCTAGAAGGGATATAGGATGTGAAACACTGGTGTAGACACAATACCTTATATAGATTAGGATGACGCATGTGGTTGTCTAGAAGGGATACAGGATGTGAAACACTGGTGTAGACCCAATACCTTATATAGATTAGGATGACGCGTGTGGTTGTCTAGAAGGGATATAGGATGTGAAACACTGGTGTAGACCCAATACCTTATATAGATTAGGATGACGCGTGTGGTTGTCTAGAAGGGATACAGGATGTGAAACACTGGTCTAGAACCAATACCTTCTATAGATTAGGACCACGCGTGTGGTTGTCTAGGAGGGATATCCAGTTTTGTTAGTTCTGTCAGAAACTCACACCGAGGTACATATATGGGATCTCTCCCATATTCCACATGTCGTTGCTTAAACCTGTTCGCCCACAACCGGCGCCACCCTGATTGTAAGTGGGTGAGATCCTCCATTTGCTTGTCGGACCGGTCAGATGCAGTACTTGGTCGATTGGAAGGGGAATGCCCAGAAGAAAGATCTTTGGTGCCTGTTCGGGACATATTAGATCCAGGACTTTTCCTCCACTCAGAACATTGGAGATGTTCTGCTCCCTGGCCTCAGGCCTGATCGCCCTTGCAGCCACCTGGGTTGTCAGGAGCCTCCCATGGGAGGGGGAGTACTGTAAGATCTGCTCCAGTTTCCCAGCCTTTACTGACACCAGCACGCCATCTACAAAAGTTTTTCTTTCTTGTAATTCGGTTGTTTCTTTTGAAACTCGTTTTGTACAAAAGTTTTTGGACAGTGACTTTTGGAATTTCATTACTCTTTGCCTGCCCATTGGACTCCCTGTTTGCTTGCCGTCTCTGTACAGTCTCCAGTACTCATTACAGTGGTGGGTTGTGTTGTGTTGTCATGGTGGGTTGTGTTGTCATGGTGGGTTGTGTTGTCATGGTCAGCATCTGTTACCTCAAGTAAAACTTATTTTCATGTCCATGCAGTATTAAATAAAATAATATAAAATAATATTTTAATTACTACTGCATGGACATGAAAATAAGTTTTACTTGAGGTAACAGATGCTGACCATGCCGAGCCATGGCTTTTCTTCTACCCTTTGCAAGGAGTAACGATTGGTTGAAGTTCAAAGGGCCACGCTAAGATAGCTATACGTTCATTGGTCAGAATACGTTTGGGGTTTCTGTTTGGAAACGCAGTGAAACGTTTGGGCACAGACTGATTTACAAGAAAGAAAAACTTTTGTCACAGTGCTGGTGGAATTTGTGACAAAACTCTGCGCGTTGGTTTTTTGTACAAAACCTATTACAAGAAAGAAAAACTTTTGTACAAAACGAGTTTCGAAAGAAAAAAAACGAATTACAAGAAAGAAAAACTTTTGTACAAAACGAGTTTCAAAAGAAAAAAACCAATTACAAGAAAAAAACTTATGTCGCTGTTTTACCTTCATAGGTTGTGTTGTCATGTCATGGTGGGTTGTGTTGTCATGGTGGGTTGTGTTGTCATGGTGGGTTGTGGTGTGTTGTCATGGTGGGTTGTGTTGTGTTGTCATGGTGGGTTGTGTTGTGTTGTCATGGTGGGTTGTGTTGTGTTGCCATGGTGGGTTGTGTTGTGTTGTCATGGTGGGTTGTGTTGTGTTGTCATGGTGGGTTGTGTTGTGTTGTCATGGTGGGTTGTGTTGTGTTGCCATGGTGGGTTGTGTTGGTGTGTTGTCATGGTGGGTTGTGTTGTGTTGTTGTGTTGTCATGGTGGGTTGTGTTGTGTTGTTGTGTTGTCATGGTGGGTTGTGTTGTGTTGCCATGGTGGGTTGTGTTGTGTTGTCATGGTGGGTTGTGTTGTGTTGTGTTGTCATGGTGGGTTGTGTTGTGTTGGTGGGTTGTGTAGTGTTGTCATGGTGGGTTGTGTTGTGTTGGTGTGTTGTCATGGTGGGTTGTGTTGTGTTGTCATGGTGGGTTGTGTTGTGTTGTCATGGTGGGTTGTGTTGGTGTGTTGTCATGGTGGGTTGTGTTGTGTTGTCATGGTGGGTTGTGTTGTGTTGTTGTGTTGTCATGGTGGGTTGTGTTGTGTTGGTGTGTTGTGTTGTGTTGTCATGGTGGGTTGTGTTGTGTTGGTGTGTTGTCATGGTGGGTTGTGTTGTGTTGTCATGGTGGGTTGTGTTGTGTTGTGTTGTCATGGTGGGTTGTGTAGTGTTGTCATGGTGGGTTGTGTTGGTGGGTTGTCATGGTGGGTTGTGTTGTGTTGTCATGGTGGGTTGTGTTGTGTTGTCATGGTGGGTTGTGTTGTGTTGGTGTGTTGTCATGGTGGGTTGTGTTGTGTTGGTGTGTTGTCATGGTGGGTTGTGTAGTGGTGTCTGTATGATGGTACTGGCTGTCAGAGATTCAACACTACAGGCCCTATATTGCTCCTCTGTGACTGTAGCTTTCAGAAAAGAATAACACTTTGAATTGGGAGAAGAAGCTCAGAAGCCCCTCGGATCACATATCAAACAGCCCTGGGTTCATGGTTTTCATGGCAGCAATAGAACATGAGCTCTCTATTGTTCACAAGAATCAGGGTTGAATCCCAAATGGCACACTAGTCTCTACATTGAGGAATAATGGCAGACTACAAAATGAATAAGGGGCCCTTTGAGACTCAAGCTGTTTTTATTCTCCTGGAATTCTCCACCCTAACCTCCACATTTGTGTATAGCCGTTTTATAATACAGTATTGCTTAGTCTTGGCATAGAACAGTTACTTCAAATACATTTTTTTACCATATATTTCTTTAACTTGACTTTACTTTAGACCAGAGCCTTAGTTTAAAACCATGTGGAAGTGAGATGTGGCGTGGGGATCTGAACAGTACTGAATGTTTAATCAGTGTTACTCAGTCTTCAGGTTAAAGCATCCTGTTCTTAGAACAGCTCCTTGACTTTCAATCAGCCATGAACTCTTATTAGAAACATGACATGTGGTTTTAAGTCATTGTTATTAAAACATAGATTTTTCTGAATATAAAATTGGCACTTATGATTTTCTAAATTTGCCAATTTTCTCTTTCTTAATGAGAAACGTAGTTTGTTTGCCTCTAGGTCTTCAGCTCGTCTGGAATCACTGCAGCTCTAATAATGCTAATGAGGCACTCAGGGGAAATCCCTTTGTAAACACAATGCTTAAGTGTATTGACTTAGTGTGAGAGGCTGCTGTGTGGCAGGCTGCTGTGTGAGAGGCTGCTGTGTGGCAGGCTGCTGTGTGAGAGGCTGCTGTGTGAGAGGCTGCTGTGTGGCAGGCTGCTGTGTGAGAGGCTGCTGTGTGGCAGGCTGCTGTGTGAGAGGCTGCTGTGTGAGAGGCTGCTGTGTGAGAGGCTGCTGTGTGGCAGGCTGCTGTGTGAGAGGCTGCTGTGTGGCAGGCTGCTGTGTGAGAGGCTGCTGTGTGAGAGGCTGCTGTGTGAGAGGCTGCTGTGTGAGAGGCTGCTGTGTGGCAGGCTGCTGTGTGAGAGGCTGCTGTGTGGCAGGCTGCTGTGTGGCAGGCTGCTGTGTGAGAGGCTGCTGTGTGAGAGGCTGCTGTGTGAGAGGCTGCTGTGTGAGAGGCTGCTGTGTGGCAGGCTGCTGTGTGAGAGGCTGCTGTGTGGCAGGCTGCTGTGTGAGAGGCTGCTGTGTGAGAGGCTGCTGTGTGAGAGGCTGCTGTGTGAGAGGCTGCTGTGTGGCAGGCTGCTGTGTGAGAGGCTGCTGTGTGGCAGGCTGCTGTGTGGCAGGCTGCTGTGTGAGAGGCTGCTGTGTGAGAGGCTGCTGTGTGAGAGGCTGCTGTGTGAGAGGCTGCTGTGTGAGAGGCTGCTGTGTGAGAGGCTGCTGTGTGAGAGGCTGCTGTGTGAGAGGCTGCTGTGTGAGAGGCTGCTGTGTGAGAGGCTGCTGTGTGAGAGGCTGCTGTGTGAGAGGCTGCTGTGTGGCAGGCTGCTGTGTGGCAGGCTGCTGTGTGAGAGGCTGCTGTGTGAGAGGCTGCTGTGTGGCAGGCTGCTGTGTGGCAGGCTGCTGTGTGGCAGGCTGCTGTGTGGCAGGCTGCTGTGTGGCAGGCTGCTGTGTGGCAGGCTGCTGTGTGGCAGGCTGCTGTGTGAGAGGCTGCTGTGTGGCAGGCTGCTGTGTGGCAGGCTGCTGTGTGGCAGGCTGCTGTGTGGCAGGCTGCTGTGTGGCAGGCTGCTGTGTGGCAGGCTGCTGTGTGGCAGGCTGCTGTGTGGCAGGCTGCTGTGTGAGAGGCTGCTGTGTGAGAGGCTGCTGTGTGAGAGGCTGCTGTGTGAGAGGCTGCTGTGTGAGAGGCTGCTGTGTGAGAGGCTGCTGTGTGAGCTGTGTGGCAGGCTGCTGTGTGGCAGGCTGCTGTGTGGCAGGCTGCTGTGTGGCAGGCTGCTGTGTGGCAGGCTGCTGTGTGGCAGGCTGCTGTGTGGCAGGCTGCTGGGTGGCAGGAGGCCCTGCATTCTCTAGTTACTTCCAGAGCTAATTCTCATAACAATTAAACACTTGATCTCCGTCCAAATAAGTGTCTGGGAAACGAATGCTTATCATTAACATTGCTGAATAAATGTATGCTGTAAAATGAAGTGGAAGGCCTTGAACAGAGCTGCTCAGATGAGGTGCCACATATTGACCAACATTGGACAGGTAGATGAAAGAAGCTTTATAGACCAAGCTGGTTTTGAGGAGCTGTGGTACTCCGATAATCACATGGACTGCGTCCAAATATAGTAACATATGAGCCCTCGTCTAAAGGAGTGCACTACCCAGTGAATAGGGGTCCATTTGGGATGTTTATTCAGTCCCCTTTATAGCCTGCCAGCAGCAGGAACTAAAATTAGTAACAATGTTTACAATGCAGTTAATTTGCATCTTTGGATAATTACTGATTTTGACTAGTTGTTACTATAGAACGTGAGGCTGCGGACGCTTTGGTGAGTCTTACGGAAAACAGCTTGGAAGGAGGCTGCATCTGCTTTGCCAATTCAATGATACATATGAAAGATTTAATTTTCAATACAGCTATGTGAGTGAACCTACAAAGCCAGCAGCAACCCAGGAATATAGAGGTTATATTGGAAATATATAATTGGTTTTATTAAGCAAATATATCGGATTTTTGTTGCAGGTGTGGCAAAATACTAGCATATCTGCTCCTAAACAATATAGTTGGCTAAATAAAGTAGCTCTAATCTCTAAGATTAAACAAGAAGGTCTGTTCAAGCACAAATAGACAACTTTAAAACATACTAATCAATTATCTAAATGTGAGTATGTTTATAGATTGTATGTTTGTAGATTGTAGCGGTGTGATTAGCCCCTGGCTTGGGTGTAGATTGTAGCGGTGTGATTAGCCCCTGGCTTGGGTGTAGATTGTAGCGGTGTGATTAGCCCCTGGCTTGGGTGTAGATTGTAGCGGTGTGATTAGCCCCTGGCTTGGGTGTAGATTGTAGCGGTGTGATTAGCCCCTGGCTTGGGTGTAGATTGTAGCGGTGTGATTAGCCCCTGGCTTGGGTGTAGATTGTAGCGGTGTGATTAGCCCCTGGCTTGGGTGTAGATTGTAGCGGTGTGATTAGCCCCTGGCTTGGGTGTAGATTGTAGCGGTGTGATTAGCCCCTGGCTTGGGTGTAGATTGTAGCGGTGTGATTAGCCCCTGGCTTGGGTGTAGATTGTAGCGGTGTGATTAGCCCCTGGCTTGGGTGTAGATTGTAGCGGTGTGATTAGCCCCTGGCTTGGGTGGATGACATTCATCCTCTTGTAAAAGGTAAATGTTTTTAGCCTGTTTTTAATAATGGATACATGGAACCCGTCTAAATGACAGGAAGAGAGAGACTGAATAAACTGTTGTCCTACAGCAAAACAATAAATCCAGCAACCTTCATTTAAGAATCAACTCCATGGATATATTTAAATGTAACTATGCTGTGAAGGGCCTTCTACACCATCAAAAACAACGTAAATAATTCTGCCGAATATTATATTAAAATGCCAAACCCCCTATAATGAATGGTTGGCTGAATTGGGAATATAACAACTAACCTTTCAGATCCTGAAAAAAGTCGTTACATTTAAAAAAAAGATCTAGTGCCCCCAAAGCCAGCTTGTTTTGGGGTCCTGTTCAGAACTTCAAACAGGGGGTTCTGTTCAGAACCCCAAACAGATTCCAAAGAGTTCCTGGAGGGCTACCAAATAACCAGAAAAAATAATGATTTGACACACTGGAGAGAAAAAATAAAGCAAATTGGAATGCTACCTCAGCCTGAATGGAGAATACACAATGGCATAAAACCTGACCAGTGTGACAGATGCAAAATTAAGAAAAATAAAAACATTTTCTTGAGTCTGCCACTGTCAGATCTGGCTCTGGAGAGAAGATTGACTTTTTGCTCACTGCCCACAAAAACAGAGCAGCACTTGCTAACCTCCAGACAAATGTATTGCTATAATAAAGAACCTGAAAGACTGAACAGTGTTTTGGACATGGATATACTTATAGCTCAGCCTGTCTACTATTCGTTTATCTGTGGTATTGGACCTGTCAGCTAATACATCAAAAACAACGTAAATAAATCTGCAGAAGTATTATTCTATTAAAATGCCAAACCCCCTATAATGAATGGAGAGCTGCTATTACAAACCGGAGCTTCTCTGAAACAAGGCTGATTTTCTATCTCGCCTTCTCATAATCTGTCTCCAGAAATACATTACCTTTTACATTTCATATGTATTTGTAGTTTATTTCACTATCCACTAACCCAAAGCGCAGAGGCCCAGGGAACAGGATGGCATCTGTTTAATATGGGGCAACACTACCTAGAGAAAGTGGTAGCACTTTATTTGGATTGGATCCATAGATGCTTTACAGACACTTTATAGAGTATCAATATCATTTTAATTAACTGTCTGCTTACAAACCCTATATTTAAACCTCATATTGACCCTAATCATGTCTCTAACCATAACACATATTCGTATCCAACGATTAACCCTTTAAATCCTTTCCCTAAACGTTTTTTGATTGAGTTCCACTCTACATGTATAGGTGCAATTCAGAAAATTTGCATATTCTGCAAAAGTTCATTTATTTCAGTTTCACCTTAAAAGGTGAAACTAATATATTATATAGACTCATTACATGCAACGTGAGATATTTCAAGCCTTTATTTGATATCATTTTGATGATTATGGCTTACATCTTATGAAAATTCAAATCTCAGAAAAATTCAGAAAATAAGAATATTGTGAAAAGGTTCAGTATTGTAGGTTCAAAGTGTCTCACTCTAATCAGCTAATTATCAGCTAATTAATCCAAAACACCTACAAAGGGTTCCTGAGCCTTTAATTGGTTTAATACAAAAGTCTACAGCTGTGGTAGTGAATTCTCTGGGTTATTGGTCAATTTCCTTGTCCACCCGGTCCTCCATGTCCTCCTTGTCCACCTGGTCCTTCTTGTCCACCCGGTCCTTCTTGTCCACCCGGTCCTCCATGTCCTCCTTGTCCACCTGGTCCTTCTTGTCCACCCGGTCCTTCTTGTCCACCCGGTCCTCCATGTCCACCCGGTCCTTCTTGTCCAGCCGGTCCTCCTTGTCCACCCGGTCCTCCTTGTCCACCCGGTCCTCCTTGTCCACCCGGTCCTTCTTGTCCACCCGGTCCTCCATGTCCTCCTTGTCCACCCGGTCCTTCTTGTCCAGCCGGTCCTCCTTGTCCACCCGGTCCTCCTTGTCCACCCGGTCCTCCATGTCCTCCTTGTCCACCCGGTCCTTCTTGTCCAGCCGGTCCTCCTTGTCCACCCGGTCCTCCTTGTCCACCCGGTCCTCCTTGTCCACCCGGTCCTTCTTGTCCACCCGGTCCTCCATGTCCTTCTTGTCCACCCGGTCCTTCTTGTCCACCCAGTCCTCCTTGTCCACCCGGTCCTCCTTGTCCACCCGGTCCTCCTTGTCCACCCGGTCCTCCTTGTCCACCCGGTCCTCCTTGTCCACCCGGTCCTTCTTGTCCACCCGGTCCTTCTTGTCCACCCGGTCCTTCTTGTCCACCCGGTCCTTCTTGTCCACCCGGTCCTTCTTGTCCACCTGGTTGTGCAGTTAATCTGTATTCCATCTAAAGATTCTGGGCACAGCCTGCAAACATTTACTGACATGTTAGTCTTCTTAAAATAAAAAAAATGTATGTTGTCCAATATGTACTTTGAAAATCATTATCCGGCCCAGCCAGCAGAGCACTCAGGTTCTGACCCAATTAGGGACTTTTGCTTAGCCACTGTACATCAGCTAAGTTGTTGCTTTCTCTCTGAGGTCTCAGGCCGTTGTTTGCAAAAGCACTTTGTGCCTTCTAAGGATACCCATATGCTGATTTAAAAATGGTAAATGAATGATAAAAAGATACCTGACTGATTGCAGCACCCTCATCGGTCGGTCTACTCCTACATCTGATCTAGTCCTTTACCTCACCCACTAGTCTACTCCTACATCTGATCTACAGGTAGGAGCTGTCCAACTGACACTATAGGGTACTGACTACAGGTAGGAACTGACACTATAGGGATACTGACTACAGGTAGGAACTGTCCAACTGACACTATAGGGTACTGACTACAGGTAGGAACTGACACTATAGGGATACTGACTACAGGTTGGAACTGTCCAACTGACGCTATAGGGATACTGACTACAGGTAGGAACTGTCCAACTGACACTATAGGGTACTGACTACAGGTAGGAACTGTCCAACTGACACTATAGGGTACTGACTACAGGTAGGAACTGACACTATAGGGTACTGACTACAGGTAGGAACTGACACTATAGGGTACTGACTACAGGTTGGAACTGTCCAACTGAGGCTATAGGGTACTGACTACAGGTAGGAACTGACACTATAAGGTACTGACTACAGGTAGGAACTGTCCAACTGACACTATAGGGTACTGACTACAGGTAGGAACTGCTATTATGTAAATGTTTTGCTGCCTCCTCATAGTGATTTATGTGTTCTTCAACTCTGAAGCGCTGGTGGCTGCATGATGTGTGGATGACATGTCCATCAGGCTCTCCTGCTTGTGACGGGAACATAGTGAACTATTCATTAGGCTGAGAGGGAGACTGGCTGCACTCAGGCAAAGCTCCAAGCTGCTATCTCCTCTCTGTGCTCTGTAGTCTCCATTTCACAGCCTATTCTACGCTGTTCTGTCTTCCACTTCTTCCTGTGACACCTTGTATTAACTCACCCTAAATGAGGGATGCGAGAGTGCTGACGGAGCCACTGAGCCAGTACATCTCCAGACAGGCAAAGCCGTCTCTGCTGGAGAGAGGACAAGAGTAGACTAGGACAGAGCACATTACTGCTGCCGTGATGAAGCATAATTGGCACCAATTTATCATAAAGAACAGGAAATGGAGAAGTTCTGTTGAGTCTGGCTATCAAAGGAAGAAGTATTTATAGTGTATTTGTTATTTCAACTCCTGTTTCTCATTATAATTATTGACATGAAGAGTACACCCTCAAGAGTACACCCTCAAGAGTACACCCTCAAGAGTACACCCTCAAGAGTACACCCTCAAGAGTACACCCTCAAGAGTACACCCTCAAGAGTACACCCTCAATTGATATTGTTGTGGATTTGAGTGGAGAGCTTTAAGTGGGGCCTGTAGCCAGACTGATACCAAATATATTACAAACAAGAGATGCATACTCCTTGAGAAGTTGGTTTGTTTGATCTCTTCAATAAACCCTTGCCAGAATTCTCCATATCCTACTAAGGGTCTATTTTGCAGTGATCTAGAGAAAAGGGTTTCATTTGAGAAGGAGACCGCCTCTCCCATTTATGGTGAATGAGGTTGACTTAACTGAGTGCTACTGTCATGGTTGACTGAAGAAACTATGTTTTCACCATAATGAACACATCCCCTGTTCCTGACATGTGTCTTGTTATCACTCACACCAGGTCCCAAAGACTAATTAGAGTTACCTGTTACGTGTTACCTGTTACGTGTTACAGTCCAAACACATCCCCTCTACAGTCCAAACACATCCCCTCTACAGTCCAAACACATCCCCTCTACAGTCCAAACACATCCCCTCTACAGTCCAAACACATCCCCTCTACAGTCCAAACACATCCCCTCTACAGCCCAAACACATCCCCTCTGCAGTCCAAACACATCCCCTCTGCAGTCCAAACACATCCCCTCTGCAGTCCAAACACATCCCCTCTACAGTCCAAACACATCCCCTCTACAGTCCAAACACATCCCCTCTACAGCCCAAACACATCCCCTCTACAGCCCAAACACATCCCCTCTGCAGTCCAAACACATCCCCTCTGCAGTCCAAACACATCCCCTCTACAGCCCAAACACATCCCCTCTGCAGCCCAAACACATCCCCTCTGCAGTCCAAACACATCCCCTCTACAGTCCAAACACATCCCCTCTACAGCCCAAACACATCCCCTCTGCAGTCCAAACACATCCCCTCTGCAGTCCAAACACATCCCCTCTACAGTCCAAACACATCCCCTCTACAGTCCAAACACATCCCCTCTACAGTCCAAACACATCCCCTCTACAGTCCAAACACATCCCCTCTGCAGTCCAAACACATCCCCTCTACAGTCCAAACACATCCCCTCTACAGTCCAAACACATCCCCTCTACAGTCCAAACACATCCCCTCTACAGTCCAAACACATCCTCTCATGTCTTTCTCTTTCTCTCTATCCTCAAGTAGAGCAATTGGATTTCTAGTGACCACTAGTGGTGTGTAATATGTGGACTGAACTTGCCCCCGCTCAGCTTCAGAACCTAACCAGCAGTGAGATTCAGAGGGCTTTTCTGCTAATACTGATGTTATATGTCCATGAATAAATCTAGTCCCATGTTTTATGGAAGAACTAAATTAATTCCAGCATACAAATTATATGATCTGTTTTTGTCTTCCTCTTGTATTTCTCTTATCTCTTCCAGACTCACATTTGTATGTAGCTACAGCCTTTGGCTGCAGTGGGTGGAGCTGCAGACAATATGATAGGGAAGGGTTTAGAGGGCTGTATAATGAGTTACATGTGACAGAGTGTTTAATGGCCAATTTATAAAGCCCTTTTAACAACTGTGTTGTCAACACTAGAAGCGCAGAGGCACTGACACCCACCTCCTTTGCCGTGAAGAGGTCATTTGACCCATGCTTCTTCTGAATGGGAAAATGTTGCTGACACACAATGACCAGTAGATGGCGCGTCTTGTTTATCTTTGCATCACCACACTAATTATTATAAATGAAACCAAATGAATATATATGGCCTATATGTGTAAACTATCATATAATAAGTGCATATAGATATATGCCTTTATGGTACCATATTACCACACAAATTATTATAAATTAAACTAAATTAATATATATGGCCTATATGTGTACACTATCATATAATAAGTGCATATAGATATATGCCTTTATGGTACCATATTACCACACAAATTATTATAAATTAAACTAAATTAATATATATGGCCTGTATGTGTACACTATCATATAATACGTGCATATAGATATATGCCTTTATGGTACCATATTACCGCACTAATTATTATAAATTAAACTAAATTAATATATATGGCCTGTATGTGTACACTATCATATAATAAGTGCATATAGATATATGCCTTTATAGTACCATATTACCACACTAATTATTATAAATTAAACTAAATTAATATGGCCTATATGTGTACATATAGTATCTAATATTACACAACTTAAATTGTTGTACACACAAAATGCATTATATATTCTTTATGTATCAACTATTATCAATTGCCTATTGTTTCAACAAGCTTTGAAAAGCTAAGCATTGCGTAGTCTACAAGTTTGTCGTTTAGAACTTCTCAGATGCCGTCTCGTTATACAGAAGCAACAGGACAATAATCATGTCATGTCATTGATGTTAACTCAATATTGTCTACAATAATTCAAAATTAATTTGGTTTAATCGGTGTGGAAATATAGGTGTGATAATATGACGTTACATTTAGGTCATCAATATTCATATATTGAATGTGGCTTGGTTTCTCTGTCACCAGGTGGGGCATAAAACAGCTATAGGTCAGAACAAATTCCTTGTGTGTGTAAACAGACTTGGCGAATACATCTGATTCTGAGTCTGTGACAATGTGTGGTCATACCAGTTTCATTTGATTAGTCAGAGGTTTCATATGTTTTAGATGTGAAAGTTAATGAAGGAGGACAACAGCTCGATCTCCTAATTAGATTTCTGGGCCCATTGGACTTTAGCATAGCAGGTAGTAATTTAGAAAATGTAATACAGACCTACCTTAATGTCTTGAACCAAGCATAAATAGTGTATACAGTTTTAGCATAGTTCATCCAGAACAAACAAGTGTTAATTGGCCAGGGAGGCATGTTTATGTTGCATGTATTAATTATTATTAATTAGTTTATTATTTAGCATTTACATAGTTGGTTTAGCATAGGTATCCAGAGAGAATTACAGTTGTAATATATTTCTACTTCCAGAACGGTATCATTCAGATGTTATATATTTCTACTCCCAGAACGGTATCATTCAGATGTTATATATTTCTACTCCCAGAACGCTATCATTCAGATGTTATATATTTCTACTCCCAGAACGGTATCATTCAGATGTTATATATTTCTACTCCCAGAACGGTATCATTCAGATGTAATATATTTCTACTCCCAGAACGGTATCATTCAGATGTTATATATTTCTATTCCCAGAACGCTATCATTCAGATGTTATATATTTCTACTCCCAGAACGGTATCATTCAGATGATATATTTCTACTCCCAGAACGGTATCATTCAGATGTTATATATTTCTACTCCCAGAACGGTATCATTCAGATGTTATATATTTCTACTCCCAGAACGGTATCATTCAGATGTTATATATTTCTACTCCCAGAACGCTATCATTCAGATGTTATATATTTCTACTCCCAGAACGCTATCATTCAGATGTAATATATTTCTACTCCCAGAACGGTATCATTCTGTATCATCTGCTAGCAACTTCTGAGAGTTGTCTCCTTCATGCTCAACAATTACACCTAATCTAGCTCTGGAGCCCAATTTGCTACCGGTTTGGGTGTCACATTTTATACGTACCTTATTAAAGCCAGAGTTACTCAATACTTCAGCTGAGCAAGAGTAATAAAGGTTCCTCAGACGGTTCCGATGGAAGAAAATCCATTTCACTATCATAAAAGAAAACAGATGAATGCAAGAATATCCAAACACCAATTTCTCCCATGATAAGAGAACTGCTCTTTATTATCAGATCATTGGGCAGCACTATACTGAGTCCAAAATCCAACCTGTTTCCCTCTGTAGTACACTCTATTGGCAGAGGGCCACAGGGCTCTACACAGGGAACAGAACAGCATTTGGGAATCAGATTGATGTATCAAATCCCAGCTAACTGACTATAACATGATCTCATTAGATCCAAACAAATCTAACAACCTTCCAGTGACTTTATGACCCATACAGGCAAAATGGTGCTACAATATTCAGGTCATGTATCATGTATACCATGTGCAATTCAGCCACAATGAACAGACTGTTTCTGCCCTCCTCCCATAGCCTGGTTTAACTGGTTTAACTGGTTTAACTGGTTTAAATTGTTTAACTGGTTTAAATTGTTTAACTGGTTTAAATTGTTTAACTGGTTTAACTGGTTTAACTGGTTTAAATTGTTTAACTGGTTTAAATTGTTTAACTGGTTTAAATTGTTTAACTGGTTTAAATGGTTTAAATGGTTTAAATGGTTTACCGGTTAAACTGCTGAATCAATCTCCCTCTGAAATACTCAACCTCTCTGGTCTGACCACACTGTGACTCTGGTCTTCTACTGACCACACTGTGACTCTGGTCTTCTACTGACCACACTGTGACTCTGGTCTTCTACTGACCACACTGTGACTCTGGTCTTCTACTGACCACAGTGTGACTCTGGTCTTCTACTGACCACAGTGTGACTCTGGTCTTCTACTTTAATAACTACAGATAGATATGATCTTTAATACGTCTGTCTGTTCCTCACTGACCTGGGTGAGGGGGTTCTGGGTATTAACTATGGTAATGTGAATAATGTCAGGGCTTCCCACAATACCCTAAAAAAACCTACAGAACTGTCTAAAGAAATTTTAAAGGAAATAGGATGTCATTTGGGACAAGGTTTCACTGTGTACTGACCCCTGGCTTTTGATACGATGCATTAGGTATTAATATATAATATTTAATGTGCATTTTTTATATTACCATTCTTTTTAGTTATTTATACTGAGCGCCAGTAACCTTTGACATTTAATAAACTTCCCTTTTTTGACTGGAAGCAGAAGACAATTTGAACTTGACTTTATTGAGTGATAAAAAAACAGTATTAGTATTCATATTTTAATTGATCTGTAATTTGAGTCTATATTGATACATGGTCTACAGTCTACACATGGTCTACAGTCTAAACATGGTCTACAGTCTACACATGGTCTACAGTCTACACATGGTCTACAGTCTACACATGGTCTACAGTCTACACATGGTCTACAGTCTACACATGGTCTACAGTCTTAACATGGTCTACAGTCTAAACATGGTCTACAGTCTACACATGGTCTACAGTCTACACATGGTCTACAGTCTACACATGGTCTACAGTCTACACATGGTCTACAGTCTACACATGGTCTACAGTCTACACATGGTCTACAGTCTACACATGGTCTACAGTCTACACATGGTCTACAGTCTACACATGGTCTACAGTCTAAACATGGTCTACAGTCTAAACATGGTCTACAGTCTAAACATGGTCTACAGTCTACACATGGTCTACAGTCTAAACATGGTCTACAGTC
Source organism: Dallia pectoralis (assembly GCA_029465975.1). Lineage (NCBI taxonomy): Eukaryota > Metazoa > Chordata > Actinopteri > Esociformes > Umbridae > Dallia > Dallia pectoralis. The sequence goes on along the minus strand of CM055736.1, from coordinate 23,235,784 downwards.
TAAACATGGTCTACAGTCTACACATGGTCTACAGTCTAAACATGGTCTACAGTCTAAACACAGTCAACCATTTGATCTTGTTAACAGTTATCAACAGACTAATTATCTCAAAATTGGCGTTAACTGGACAACATAAATCCCAACAAATGTGGCGTATCTACAATCCTGTTTTATTTCAACACAGCCGGTATGATGTTAAGTGTTAAAAAAATATTTCTCAAGTTTTTAGAGGGCAAAAGTTGTATTTTCACTTTTATTTTCAAGTCCTTTGTTACTTATTATATGTAGGCGTATTTACAAGTTCTTTGTTACTTATTATATGTAGGCGTATTTACAAGTCCTTTGTTACTTATTATATGTAGGCGTATTTACAAATCCCTTGTTACTTATTATATGTAGGCGTATTTACAAATCCCTTGTTACTGTATATATATAGGCGTATTTACAAATCCCTTGTTACTGTATATATATATAGGCGTATTTACAAATCCCTTGTTACTTTATATATATAGGCGTATTTACAAACCTCTTGTTACTTATTATATATAGGCGTATTTACAAATCCCTTGTTACTTTATATATATAGGCATATTTACAAATCCTTGTTACTGTATATATGTAGGCGTATTTACAAATCCCTTGTTACTGTGTATATATATAGGCGTATTTACAAATCCCTTGTTACTGTATATATATATAGGCGTATTTACAAATCCCTTGTTACTGTATATATGTAGGCGTATTTACAAATCCCTTGTTACTGTATATATATATATAGGCGTATTTACAAATCCCTTGTTACTGTATATATATATATATATATAGGCGTATTTACAAATCCCTTGTTACTGTATATATATATATATATATAGGCGTATTTACAAATCCCTTGTTACTGTATATATATATATAGGCGTATTTACAAATCCCTTGTTACTGTATATATATATATAGGCGAATTTACAAATCCCTTGTTACTGTATATATATATACAGGCGTATTTACAAATCCCTTGTTACTGTATATAAATATAGGCGTATTTACAAATCCCTTGTTACTGTATATATATATAGGCGTATTTACAAATCCCTTGTTACTGTATATAAATAGGCGTATTTACAAATCCCTTGTTACTGTATATATATATAGGCGTATTTACAAATCCTTGTTACTTTATATATATATATATATATAGGCGTATTTACAAATCCCTTGTTACTGTATATATATATATATATAGACGTATTTACAAATCCCTTGTTACTTTATATATATATATATAGGCGTATTTACAAATCCCTTGTTACTGTATATATATATATATATAGGCGTATTTACAAATCCCTTGTTACTGTATATATATATAGGCGTATTTACAAATCCCTTGTTACTGTATATATGTAGGCGTATTTACAAATCCCTTGTTACTGTATATATATATATAGGCGTATTTACAAATCCCTTGTTACTGTATATATATATAGGCGTATTTACAAATCCCTTGTTACTGTATATATATATAGGCGTATTTACAAATCCCTTGTTACTGTATATATATATATAGGCGTATTTACAAATCCCTTGTTACTTTATATATATATATAGGCGTATTTACAAATCCCTTGTTACTGTATATATATATAGGCGTATTTACAAATCCCTTGTTACTGTATATATATATATATAGGCGTATTTACAAATCCCTTGTTACTGTATATATGTAGGCGTATTTACAAATCCCTTGTTACTGTATATATATAGGCGTATTTACAAATCCCTTGTTACTGTATATATATATAGGCGTATTTACAAATCCCTTGTTACTGTATATATATATAGGCGTATTTACAAATCCCTTGTTACTTTATATATATATATAGGCGTATTTACAAATCCCTTGTTACTGTATATATATATATAGGCGTATTTACAAATCCCTTGTTACTTTATATATATATATATATATATAGGCGTATTTACAAATCCCTTGTTACTGTATATATATATATAGGCGTATTTACAAATCCCTTGTTACTGTATATATATATATATAGGCGTATTTACAAATCCCTTGTTACTCTATATATATATATAGGCGTATTTACAAATCCCTTGTTACTGTATATATATATATAGGCGTATTTACAAATCCTTGTTACTGTATATATATATATATATAGGCGTATTTACAAATCCCTTGTTACTGTATATATGTAGGCGTATTTACAAATCCCTTGTTACTGTATATATATATAGGCGTATTTACAAATCCCTTGTTACTGTATATATATATATATAGGCGTATTTACAAATCCCTTGTTACTGTATATATATATATATAGGCGTATTTACAAATCCCTTGTTACTGTATATATATGTAGGCGTATTTACAAATCCCTTGTTACTGTATATATATATAGGCGTATTTACAAATCCCTTGTTACTGTATATATATATAGGCGTATTTACAAATCCCTTGTTACTGTATATATATAGGCGTATTTACAAATCCTTTGTTACTGTATATATATATAGGCGTATTTACAAATCCCTTGTTACTGTATATATATATAGGCGTATTTACAAATCCCTTGTTACTGTATATATATATATATATAGGCGTATTTACAAATCCCTTGTTACTGTATATATATATAGGCGTATTTACAAATCCCTTGTTACTGTATATATATATATATATAGGCGTATTTACAAATCCCTTGTTACTGTATATATAGGCGTATTTACAAATCCCTTGTTACTGTATATATATATATATATAGGCGTATTTACAAATCCCTTGTTACTGTATATATATATATATAGGCGTATTTACAAATCCCTTGTTACTTTATATATAAGCATCCCTCCTTTAGCTCAGCTTCTTTCTCGGTACCACAATTGAGTGTTTTCTGCCTTTTGAAGCCAGATGTTAGAAACACAGATTTCTTGAGATATAGTGCATTCTGTAGGAACTGACTTAACATTTTTATTTGATGGGATTTTTTTTTTACCTTTTGCAAAACATTTTTTGTGGAGAAAACAGCATGACTGATTGCAGTTTTAGCCAGAGGGGAAAAATCCACAGAGCACAGACCATATCTAGGTAAAACTACACAGGCTCTAAGAGGGCAGCCAGACCATATAAAACCCAATCTAGGTAAAACTACACAGGCTCTAAGAGGGCAGCCAGACCATATAAAACCCAATCTAGGTAAAACTACACAGGCTCTAAGAGGGCAGCACAGACCATATAAAACCCAATCTAGGTAAAACTACACAGGCTCTAAGAGGGCAGCACAGACCATATAAAACCCAATCTAGGTAAAACTACACAGGCTCTAAGAGGGCAGCCAGACCATATAAAACCCAATCTAGGTAAAACTACACAGGCTCTAAGAGGGCAGCACAGACCATATAAAACCCAATCTAGGTAAAACTACACAGGCTCTAAGAGGGCAGCACAGACCATATAAAACCCAATCTAGGTAAAACTACACAGGCTCTAAGAGGGCAGCACAGACCATATAAAACCCAATCTAGGTAAAACTACACAGGCTCTAAGAGGGCAGCACAGACCATATAAAACCCAATCTAGGTAAAACTACACAGGCTCTAAGAGGGCAGCACAGACCATATAAAACCCAATCTAGCTTTTATAGTAAAGACTATAGAAAATGTTATAGTAAAATCGACGTGGCCCATGTTTCATACAGTACAATATAGTTTTATTCAATGCCATGTCAGCATTTGTGACTATTTTGATGGCAAAAACTGAATTACAAAAATACAAGAGTTACATTAATAGTCACATTAAACAAACAAATTAGACATTAAAACAACATATAGGAGATATATTAGCCGATTAAACAATTGTTATGTGACCATGACAATATGTAAATATTGCTGACAGTGTTTGGAAGTTGCTCACTGACCTGCCAAAGCTGACTGCTCCTAGAAAATAAGAGGGAGCAGGGAGATGCTCCCAACTGGCTGCTGCACACCAAGAGCTGCAGGTAGAGAAAATAAGTACATTTATCTGAGAGAAACAACACTAATTGGGCGATATGATGATGGTGGCCATGGCAGGGGTTAGAGTGAGAAACAAAAATCTATATAGACAGAGGTGTTTGTATGTCTACACTATACAATACTGTGATCATGATTTAAAATTGCATTGTGACTATGAGATGTAGTTGGATTTTGATTGATTATTTGATATTTTTACATTTATTTCCAGAGTTAACAGGCTATAGTGGTCTTGCCTTTGTAAACACTGTTGCTATTGTAGGAAAAAAATATTCATTTCTGCACTGTTTTTATTTTTATAATGATAATTATGAGAATGGGACAATCTGAATAAGCCTTACCAGTGTTGTGATAATAATATTTAATGCACTCTACGTTTAAAAAAATACTGCAATATAATAATAATAATTGTCAAATAACATAAATAAGACCAGACCCTCGATGCCTGTGTACTTTTCTCCCTCAAACAGCACGCTAACGTTACTTCTACACTACAGACTATAACAGCAGTATAAACAACATATATGCATGCTCACTTCATATCAAATCGTTATTATAAAATAATAAGTAAATAAACATTAAAATCACTTCGCTGAGAATGGAACATCACTTACCAGATGCCGCGATGTTGGAAATATCCTCTGGTAATTTTAGCCAGAGGCTAAAACTACACAGGCTCGAAGGAAATGCATCGGAAAGAAGGTTGAAACGTTTATTTTTCCGTTATCACTGTTAATGATGAAGTATTGGCTCTCTTGCTAGATGAGGATACAAATGATTCTGCTGTAAACTGGTTTGAATTTAAATCAGCAAACATCAACATGTTTATCCAAGATACTGTAAAATACGCCAAAAGAGTGCAGAAATGTTAAAGCGAGGAGATTTAAGAAGGTAATGACACGGAATATCAATGCTATGAGCATTTCAATTTGACGATAGATTTTAGAGGATCTACAGAAGTACTATCATCATTAATGTTCACCTCTTCTTAGAAGAGAAACAACCCTAGGTGTGTCTACAGGGGCATACGAGTCCACGTCTGACCCAACCCTAGGTGTGTCTACAGGGGCATACGAGTCCACGTCTGACCCAACCCTAGGTGTGTCTACAGGGGCATACGAGTCCACGTCTGACCCAACCCTAGGTGTGTCTACAGGGGCATACGAGTCCACGTCTGACCCAACCCTAGGTGTGTCTACAGGGGCATACGAGTCCACGTCTGACCCAACCCTAGGTGTGTCTGCAGGGGCATACGAGTCCTCCACGTCTGACCCAACCCTAGGTGTGTCTACAGGGGCATACGAGTCCTCCACGTCTGACCCAACCCTAGGTGTGTCTACAGGGGCATACGAGTCCACGTCTGACCCAACCCTAGGTGTGTCTACAGGGGCATACAAGTCCTCCACGTCTGACCCAACCCTAGGTGTGTCTACAGGGGCATACAAGTCCTCCACGTCTGACCCAACCCTAGGTGTGTCTACAGGGGCATACGAGTCCTCCACGTCTGACCCAACCCTAGGTGTGTCTACAGGGGCATACGAGTCCTCCACGTCTGACCCAACCCTAGGTGTGTCTACAGGGGCATACGAGTCCACGTCTGACCCAACCCTAGGTGTGTCTACAGGGGCATACAAGTCCTCCACGTCTGACCCAACCCTAGGTGTGTCTACAGGGGCATACAAGTCCTCCACGTCTGACCCAACCCTAGGTGTGTCTACAGGGGCATACGAGTCCTCCACGTCTGACCCAACCCTAGGTGTGTCTACAGGGGCATACGAGTCCTCCACGTCTGACCCAACCCTAGGTGTGTCTACAGGGGCATACGAGTCCTCCACGTCTGACCCAACCCTAGGTGTGTCTACAGGGGCATACGAGTCCTCCACGTCTGACCCAACCCTAGGTGTGTCTACAGGGGCATACGAGTCCTCCACGTCTGACCCAACCCTAGGTGTGTCTACAGGGGCATACGAGTCCTCCACGTCTGACCCAACCCTAGGTGTGTCTACAGGGGCATACGAGTCCTCCACGTCTGACCCAACCCTAGGTGTGTCTACAGGGGCATACGAGTCCTCCACGTCTGACCCAACCCTAGGTGTGTCTACAGGGGCATATGAGTCCTCCACGTCTGACCCAACCCTAGGTGTGTCTACAGGGGCATACGAGTCCTCCACGTCTGACCCAACCCTAGGTGTGTCTACAGGGGCATACGAGTCCTCCACGTCTCACCCAACCCTAGGTGTGTCTACAGGGGCATACGAGTCCTCCACGTCTGACCCAACCCTAGGTGTGTCTACAGGGGCATACGAGTCCTCCACGTCTGACCCAACCCTAGGTGTGTCTACAGGGGCATACGAGTCCTCCACGTCTGACCCAACCCTAGGTGTGTCTACAGGGGCATACGAGTCCTCCACGTCTGACCCAACCCTAGGTGTGTCTACAGCGGCATACGAGTCCCCCACGTCTGAACCAACACTAGGTGTGTCTACAGGGGCATACGAGTCCTCCATGTCTGACCCAACCCTAGGTGTGTCTACAGCGGCATACGAGTCCTCAACGTCCGACCCAACCCTAGGTGTGTCTACAGGGGCATACGAGTCCTCCACGTCTGACCCAACCCTAGGTGTGTCTACAGGGGCATACGAGTCCTCCACGTCTGACCCAACCCTAGGTGTGTCTACAGGGGCATACGAGTCCTCCACGTCTGACCCAACCCTAGGTGTGTCTACAGCGGCATACGAGTCCTCCACGTCTGACCCAACACTAGGTGTGTCTACAGGGGCATACGAGTCCTCCATGTCTGACCCAACCCTAGGTGTGTCTACAGCGGCATACGAGTCCTCAACGTCCGACCCAACCCTAGGTGTGTCTACAGGGGCATACGAGTCCTCCACGTCTGACCCAACCCTAGGTGTGTCTACAGGGGCATACGAGTCCTCCACGTCTGACCCAACCCTAGGTGTGTCTACAGGGGCATACGAGTCCTCCACGTCTGACCCAACCCTAGGTGTGTCTACAGCGGCATACGAGTCCTCCACGTCTGACCCAACACTAGGTGTGTCTACAGGGGCATACGAGTCCTCCATGTCTGACCCAACCCTAGGTGTGTCTACAGCGGCATACGAGTCCTCAACGTCCGACCCAACCCTAGGTGTGTCTACAGGGGCATATGAGTCCTCCACGTCTGACCCAACCCTAGGTGTGTCTACAGGGGCATACGAGTCCACGTCTGACCCAACCCTAGGTGTGTCTACAGCGGCATACGAGTCCTCCACGTCCGACCCAACCCTAGGTGTGTCTACAGGGGCATATGAGTCCTCCACGTCTGACCCAACCCTAGGTGTGTCTACAGGGGCATATGAGTCCTCCACGTCTGACCCAACCCTAGGTGTGTCTACAGGGGCATACGAGTCCTCCACGTCTGACCCAACCCTAGGTGTGTCTACAGGGGCATATGAGTCCTCCACGTGTGGGTATTAGTAGAACTCCACAGACCAAGGCTTGGCATGTTCTAGAGTGAGTTCCACCAAGTCCTCTAGCATCAGACCAAGCAGCACAAATGCTTGTAAAGAACATAGAGCAATATACCTCTGTTCAAATGTCACAGACTTTTCATCAACTTCTTTAAGCACCAAGACATAAAGCAAATCAAAGAGCTCTTTTTTATTTTGGTTGTCTTTTCCTCAATCCCGGCCAGTCTCCCAGTTACTGCCGCTGAGAAGAATAAATGATGCATGTTCAATTTGGATTCATGACTATGGGTGAACAGTATTTCCTATGGATTCATGACTATGGGTGAACAGTATTTACTATGGATTCATGACTATGGGTGAACAGTATTTCCTATGGATTCATGACTATGGGTGAACAGTATTTCCTATGGATTTCTGACCATGGATTTCTGCACTAATTGCCGACCCTGGCACCAAACTGACTAGAGCCTGCCACACAGAAACCACACTGGACAATTGCACCTTACATATTTTAGTGAATTATTGTATTGTTTGTATTTGTTTATTATGCGAGTTAATAGCTCATTCTGGTTTTGGAAGTTCACAAATATTAAATAAATTACATCTGCAACTCTACAAAATGTAGAGGAAGGCATCTGATATATCTATGTATGTATGTAGTCACAGTCTACATCTGTATGCTGGAGGTATTGGCTGTCTGTATGTTGCCTACAACTAACTGCACGGTCATATCTACTACAATTCTGAGAATGTGCACATTTACTTTAAATTAAAGCCTTCTTTTATCACATTTGGAGCCATATCGGTAACATCATTACTTGGATCAGAGAAAACATGAAGACTCTGCAAAATATTGGACCACAGTGAATTCACTTTCCTTGTAAAGCTTTTCTTCAGATACTGAAAGACGAATTGGAGCAAATTTTCAGTGTTTTCATGGATCCCAATTTCAGGTTTAACATGCTGAAGTTTCTGCTGGACAACGGAGTGGGCATCATGAAGGGAATATGAGCCATTAGGGACAAAGTCGTAAACTTAGATGTTTTCATCTGTCTCACAGGAAGTGGAATCATTCCAGGAAATGTGAACCCTTCTGAACACATAATTAGAAGTGTAAAACTTTTTTGACATAAATATTTGCACTGTGAACATAGAGTGGAAATCAATGCTGTGAAATAGAGGTCAATCATCCATGACCTCCTAACATACTACTCCTCAGGAGAGGCATCAATGACACTCTATAGAGACATTATCCACACTAGGGCACTGAATAGTGAAGGCGTATTAGAGACGAAGGCCAGGCTATTAAAAGCTGCAGTGCCCAGAGCTCTGGAGACACATGGTGTTTACTCAGACTGAAGCAGTCTTCTCAATATGTTTACCTCATACAGATGGTGCAATCTCCCACATACAACATGTTGCTGTTCCCATGAAAACTATAATAGCTGCTGGAGTGAAGGCATCGAGTGAAGGCATCGAGTGAAGGCATCGAGTGAAGGCATCGAGTGAAGGCATCGAGTGAAGGCATCGAGTGAAGGCATCGAGTGAAGGCATAGCCTTGCTCCTCACATTGTCTTACACCATCCAGACAAGCACCTCCAGTCCATTTATACATGTTCATATGATGTTCATATGATGTTCATATGATGTTCATATACATCTCAAGTCCATAGGAATTCTCTTATTTCTGTAAGTGATTATGTAGAATACTAAAACTATACACATCCAAGCTCCCATGAGGAAAATGCCTTCCAAGCACACTTATCATTGTCACAGGTTGTGAGTAGTTCTGGTTCTCTGATGTGTTTTATTGGGGTCTAGGGAGCTTTATTCATCAGGCCAGGGCTCACCCAATGGGAAGCCAGATCACAGGAGGGAGTTGGTCTGCGCCTATGAAAGGCCAGATGTGTCTCATTAAGCACAAAATTGTATATTTAGTGAAAGATAAGTCCTGGTAAAAAAATTAGTGCACCAAATATAAAATAGAGTGCACTTAGGAAGAGATTTTTTGTTCATCCCCTCATTGCAGACAGTGACCTCTCCCCCGTAAGTTCCGCTTTTGCATCCACATAACAAATATATGGTTTAGACTCTGTATTCACATAACAAATATGTGGTTTATACTCTGTATTCACATAACAAATATGTGGTTTATACTCTGTATTCACATAACAAATATGTGGTTTAGACTCTGTATTCACATAACAAATATGTGGTTTAGACTCTGTATTCACATAACAAATATGTGGTTTAGACTCTGTATTCACATAACAAATATGTGGTTTAGACTCTGTATTCACATAACAAATATGTGGTTTAGACTCTGTATTCACATAACAAATATGTGGTTTAGACTCTGTATTCACATAACAAATATGTAACAAATATGTGGTTTAGACTCTGTTTCACATAACAAATATGTGGTTTAGACTCTGTATTCACATAACAAATATGTGGTTTAGATTCTAACAAATGACTATTCACATAACAAATATGTGGTTTAGACTCTGTATTCACATAACAAATATGTGGTTTAGAGACACATTCACATAACAAATATGTGGTTTAGATTCTAACAAATATGTGGTTTAGACTCTGTATTCACATAACAAATATGTGGTTTAGACTCTGTATTCACATAACAAATATTCAGACTATTCACAAACAAATATGGTTTAGACTCTGTATTCACATAACAAATATGTGGTTTAGACTCTGTATTCACATAACAAATATGGTTTTAGACTCTGTATTCACATAACAAATATGTGGTTTAGACTCTGTATTCACATAACAAATATGTGGTTTAGACTCTGTATTCACATAACAAATATGTGGTTTAGAGACTCTGTATTCACATAACAAATATGTGGTTTAGACTCTGTATTCACATAACAAATATGTGGTTTAGACTCTGTATTCACATAACAAATATGGTTTAGACTCTGTATTCACATAACAAATATGTGGTTTAGACTCTGTATTCACATAACAAATATGTGGTTTAGACTCTGTATTCACATAACAAATATGTGGTTTAGACTCTGTATTCACATAACAAATATGTGGTTTAGACTCTGTATTCACATAACAAATATGTGGTTTAGACTCTGTGGTTTAGACTCTGTATTCACATAACAAATATGTGGTTTAGACTCTGTATTCACATAACAAATATGTGGTTTAGACTCTGGTTTAGACTCTGTATTCACATAACAAATATGTGGTTTAGACTCTGTATTCACATAACAAATATATGGTTTAGACTCTGTATTCACATAACAAATATGTGGTTTAGACTCTGTATTCACATAACAAATATGTGGTTTAGACTCTGTATTCACATAACAAATATGTGGTTTAGACTCTGTATTCACATAACAAATATGTGGTTTAGACTCTGTATTCACATAACAAATATGTGGTTTAGACTCTGTATTCACATAACAAATATGTGGTTTAGACTCTGTATTCACATAACAAATATGTGGTTTAGACTCTGTATTCACATAACAAATATGTGGTTTAGACTCTGTATTCACATAACAAATATATGGTTTAGACTCTGTATTCACATAACAAATATGTGGTTTAGACTCTGTATTCACATAACAAATATATGGTTTAGACTCTGTATTCACATAACAAATATGTGGTTTAGACTCTGTATTCACATAACAAATATATGGTTTAGACTCTGTATTCACATAACAAATATGTGGTTTAGACTCTGTATTCACATAACAAATATGTGGTTTAGACTCTGTATTCACATAACAAATATGTGGTTTAGACTCTGTATTCACATAACAAATATGTGGTTTAGACTCTGTATTCACATAACAAATATGTGGTTTAGACTCTGTATTCACATAACAAATATGTGGTTTAGACTCTGTATTCACATAACAAATATGGTGGTTTAGACTCTGTATTCACATAACAAATATGTGGTTTAGACTCTGTATTCACATAACAAATATGTTTAGACTCTGTATTCACATAACAAATATATTTAGACTCTGTATTCACATAACAAATATGTGGTTTAGACTCTGTATTCACATAACAAATATATGGTTTAGACTCTGTATTCACATAACAAATATATGGTTTAGACTCTGTATTCACATAACAAATATGTGGTTTAGACTCTGTATTCACATAACAAATATGTGGTTTAGACTCTGTATTCACATAACAAATATGTGGTTTAGACTCTGTATTCACATAACAAATATGTGGTTTAGACTCTGTATTCACATAACAAATATGTGGTTTAGACTCTGTATTCACATAACAAATATGTGGTTTAGACTCTGTATTCACATAACAAATATGTGGTTTAGACTCTGTATTCACATAACAAATATGTGGTTTAGACTCTGTATTCACATAACAAATATGTGGTTTAGACTCTGTTTAGTGGTTTAGACTCTGTATTCACATAACAAATATGTGGTTTAGACTCTGTATTCACATAACAAATATGTGGTTTAGACTCTGTATTCACATAACAAATATGTGGTTTAGACTCTGTATTCACATAACAAATATGTGGTTTAGACTCTGTATTCACATAACAAATATGTGGTTTAGACTCTGTATTCACATAACAAATATGTGGTTTAGACTCTGTATTCACATAACAAATTGTGGTTTAGACTCTGTATTCACAAATAACAAATAACAAATGTGGTTTAGACTCTGTATTCACATAACAAATATGTGGTTTAGACTCTGTATTCACATAACAAATATGTGGTTTAGACTCTGTATTCACATAACAAATATGTGGTTCAGACTCTGTATTCACATAACAAATATGTGGTTTAGACTCTGTATTCACATAACAAATATGTGGTTTAGACTCTGTATTCACATAACAAATATGTGGTTTAGACTCTGTATTCACATAACATATATGTGGTTTAGACTCTGTATTCATATATATTTGCTACCCACTGCTTTATGAAAGACCTACTATAAGGGTTCCTGTCAGATGTATAATACTGTAACAATACTGTAACAATGCTGTAACATTATTGTATTACAGAACATGTTCATATCTGAACATTCATATAAATGATGTGTTGAGACCGTTTGCTTCCAGGCTGCTGCTCTCTGTCTGAGGAGCTGAGCTTCAGTCTCATTTACATTATTTAGCATAATTAATTGTCCACAGGAGTGTGATGATGTGATTCATAGCACTCCAATGTCTCCCTATGTCCAAGGACACTTTCCCAGCACCTCTGAGGCACTATGCACTACGAAGGGATTAGGAGGCCTACACTGGGAGTGTGCACTATGTTAAGGTACTGGGAAGGTAGTAGAATATGATGATCTTGTGTACAGTAATTCAGATTGTAGTCAAAATAGTGGCATCTAGTTCTACCATCAGTTGGGGGTTAGGGAAGATAGGATTTTGCTTGCAGGCAGAAATCTTGTTGATGCCTCCGGATGAGAGTGGAGTAGAGGGCTCTGGAGTAGAGGGCTCTGGGGTAGAGGGCTCATGGGGTAGAGGGCTCATGGGGTAGAGGGCTCATGGGGTAGAGGGCTCATGGGGTAGAGGGCTCATGGGGTAGAGGGCTCATGGGGTAGAGGGCTAATGGGGTAGAGGGCTCATGGGGTAGAGGGCTCATGGGGTAGAGGGCTCATGGGGTAGAGGGCTCATGGGGTAGAGGGCTCATGGGGTAGAGGGCTCATGGGGTAGAGGGCTCATGGGGTAGAGGGCTCATGGGGTAGAGGGCTCATGGGGTAGAGGGCTCATGGGGTAGAGGGCTCATGTGGTAGAGGGCTCATGGGGTAGAGGGCTCATGGGGTAGAGGGCTCATGGGGTAGAGGGCTCATGGGGTAGAGGGCTCATGGGGTAGAGGGCTCATGGGGTAGAGGGCTCATGGGGTAGAGGGCTCATGGGGTAGAGGGCTCATGGGGTAGAGGGCTCATGGGGTAGAGGGCTCATGTGGTAGAGGGCTCTGTGGTAGAGGGCTCTGGGGTGGAATGTGTGGTTGAACTGTATTATTCACCTCTGTTTAACACTAGAAGCGCCAGAGCTGTTTTCACTCCTTAAATCGCCAGAGCCCCGCGCCCGCTGGCGTCATTAGCATACGATTCATCCCAATTAGCACCTACACTCTCCTCCGCAGCTTCACCATCCATTCACCGAGTAACCTGCCATCCATCTACAGCATCAGATGATCTACTGTGTTATCATCCTGAATTAAATGAATTAGGATGAATTATGAAGTAAAACATTTGACTAAAATAGTATGTATTTATTGTCTTATGTAGGCCTAACCATGGAATACTAATATAAAACCATGATTTTAAAATGCACAAGCTATGACATTTAAATTTCTAAAAATCGAATAAATGAAAATCCATCAATCTGTATGTCCTATTTTGATGTAGTAAATGCTGAAACATTTTAAATCACAAGCGACGCGCAATCAAATGATTTGCGCATGATTGGCCGTATATATTGCAACGCAGACTCTTGAAATAAAAACATTAGGCTACAGTGTATAATTCGATCGTTTTTATTTGTAAAATGTATTATAGTAATTACAGTCCAGTAACTAAGGCACTGTAGACAATAAAACACATATTTTAGAACACAGTTTGTATATTGGTCACGGTCGGGCTGTATATGAATGGGCTAGATGAATGGGCCGTATGGATGAATGGGCTGTATAGATGAATGGGCTCTATACATACATGTGATTGGATTAATTCGTTCTGTTTATTTAGTGAAACATATTTTCTTTATAAACTTACCTCTTTTTTCTAGTTCATTCAAATTCAACCAAGTCTTCGCAGTCTTTTGTCTGCCTGAGCAGGACACGCAAACTAACCGGTTGCACCGCAGACAGTGTTCATTAGTGTTGTTGCGAGTGCACATGAGACAGCAGCAAACTAATCCGTTATATATATCCAGTTTCATATAGATCAGACCAAACGAGTCCAGTTTCATATAGATCGGACCAAACGAGTCCAGTTTCATGCTCTTTCTGCCGTATGCGTCCCGGACTTATGTATGTCCCACGTCCTTCTCTGTGTGCATGAAACTCTGTGAGTAACTTTATTTATCGCTCATTTGTAGTAAGCCTAATAATAATTAGGGTTTATATTCGTTTAATTTCGATACAAAACGATTTTTGTTGAAGTATTTTGTAGGCTATATGAATACACTGAGGTTTATTCGTATAGCCTACTTTATTATTGAGTGAAATAGGCGCATGACACATGGAACTAATAAATAATTACAAATTAAATGAATGGGCTGTATACTTTGATGTAATTGGATGAATTCGTTCTGTTTATTTAGTGAAACATATTTCTTTATAAACTTACCTCTTTTTTCTAGTTTATTCAAATTCAACCAAGCCAATTAATCTTTTGTGTGCGTGTATCTCGCAGTCTATTGTCTGCGTATGGCCCATTCAACCATTGGCGTCATAAGCTCAGTGAGGTGTGATCGGTGTCTGGGTACCGCAATTAGCCCCTCTTGGGTACCAACGCCCAGCGGCGTGGGGTTTCGGCGACAGGAGAGCAGTTTAGGTATCAAAAAACATGTAAATAGTAGTTTTATATAGTGTTCGGTTTGTGATTTTGCAATTCTGAAAACGGGACAAGGTAAAATGCACGTATTTAGGAAAAGTCATGGAAGGACGAGACTGTAGCTTTTCAACATTATATATTTATTTCAATTACTAACTGCAACGCCCGCGGGCGTGGGCTGTTGGCGCTTCTAGTGTTAACCTCACCCACTAACACCTCGCCCACTAACACCTCGCCCACTAACACCTCGCCCTCAAACACCTCGCCACTAACACCTCGCCCTCAAACACCTCGCCCACTAACACCTCGCCCACAAACACCTCGCCCACAAACACCTCGCCCACAAACACCTCGCCCTCAAACACCTCGCCCACAAACACCTCGCCCACAAACACCTCGCCCTCAAACACCTCGCCCTCAAACACCTCACCCTCAAACACCTCGCCCTCAAACACCTCGCCCTCAAACACCTCGCCCTCAAACACCACCTGAAAGGCTCATCATTTGGCAGGAAGTTGGAATCTGCAGGTTTGAGAAAAGAGCTTGGTCTTGATGGGATGTTAACTTTAACCTGCGGTACGTGAGATTAATCAATGAAACTGGTATTCTTCACTTCCATTCTAATACTCAAGACGTCTCCTTTCTGCTGATTCAATTTCTCCATCCATCGCTCTCTATTCAGGTAGGATTGTTCACGGTAGATAGAAAGCAAAGCCTGTTCTGAGGATAGCTGACATTGTGTTTCATGGTGTAATTATGATGGCATTGTGGCCAGAGGCTTTAAATGAGAAATGCTGTGTGTGTTTGTTTGCATTTCGCTGACTGCCTGTTGTAATGTGGGAATATGTTACATCTACTACACTGTAGAGGGAATATATTACATCTACTACACTGTAGAGGGAATATGTTAATCTACTACACTGTAGAGGGAATATGTTACATCTACTACACTGTAGAGGGAATATGTTACATCCACTACACTGTATAGGGAATATGTTACATCTACTACACTGTAGAGGGAATATGTTACATCCACTACACTGTATAGGGAATATGTTACATCTACTACACTGTATAGGGAATATGTTACATCTACTACACTGTTGCCACTGGGCTTGTAAATAATGCTGAATGTTGTTTTCCTCTTCTGAATAAGCCAGTGGAGAGCTTCTGTTTGGAGAGGGTTAGGTTTACATTACATGACAGACACAGTATATTACTGTACAGACACTGTATATTACAGTACAGACACAGTATATTACAGTACAAACACAGTATATTACAGTACAGACACAGTATATTACAGTACAGACACAGTGTATTTACAGTACTACGGACGCAGTATATTACAGTACTACGGACACAGTATATTAAAGTACTACGGACACAGTATATTACAGTACAGACACAGTATATTACAGTACAGACACATTATATTACAGTACTACAGACACAGTATATTACAGTACTACAGACACAGTATATTACAGTACAGCCACAGTATATTACAGTACAGCCATAGTATATTACAGTACTACAGACACAGTATATTACATTACTACAGACACAGTATAATACAGTACTACAGACACAGTATATTACAGTACTACAGACACAGTATAATACAGTACTACAGACACAGTATATTACAGTACAGCCACAGTATATTACAGTACAGCCATAGTATATTACAGTACTACAGACACAGTATATTACATTACTACAGACACAGTATAATACAGTACTACAGACACAGTATATTACATTACTACAGACACAGTATAATACAGTACTACAGACACAGTATATTACATTACTACAGACACAGTATAATACAGTACTACAGACACAGTATATTACAGTACTACAGACACAGTATATTACAGTACTACAGACACACTATATTACAGTACTACAGACACACTATATTACAGTACTACAGACACACTATATTACAGTACTACAGACACACTATATTACAGTACTACAGACACACTATATTACAGTACTACAGACACACTATATTACAGTACTACAGACACAGTATATTACAGTACTACAGACACACTATATTACAGTACTACAGACACACTATATTACAGTACTACAGACACACTATATTACAGTACTACAGACACACTATATTACAGTACTACAGACACACTATATTACAGTACTACAGACACACTATATTACAGTACTACAGACACACTATATTACTCACAGATGGCAGTTTCCTCTAACTCATAACATATCAACACATCTACTTCCCTATGTGCCTTTTCATCTTCACACAGCTCATTTAAACACAGCCTGGGAACAACTAAACATTTACTACTGACACCTTGTTTTTGCCTCCTAAAAAGTTTTCAATGCAGCACCTCACACCCTCCCACATAAAACAAACCCAGGGAAACGAACCAGAAATCCATCTTTTTGTTAGGATTAGTGTAAATTGTAATTGCTTAGCGCATGTTTAGTGGGTGTGTATACACTGAAGATCCAAATTATTATGACAGACGGGAGAAGTGAATAATGTAGATGTTCACCTAACCAGGGCACATTTTAGGGTCTGGGTAGATTAGAGCAAATCATTAGTTGTTCCAGTCAACGTGTTGGATGCAGTAGAAATGGGCAGGAGTGAAGACCTAAGTGACTTTGATAAAGGTAAAGACCTTAGGGCCAAATTGTTATTCCCAGGCGACTGGGTCAGAGCACATCTGAAACGGCATGGCTTGAGGGGTGCCCCAAGGCTATGTAAATTCACAAAAAAGGTTAACAATGGTTTTAAGAGGAATGTGTAGCTACAGACTGGTAATAGTGACACAGTGTATTACACCCTGCTGTATATGGGGCTGTGTAGCTACAGACTGGTAATAGTGACACAGTGTATTACACCCTGCTGTATATGGGGCTGTGTAGCTACAGACTGGTAATAGTGACACAGTGTATTACACCCTGCTGTATACGGGGCTGTGTAGCTACAGACTGGTAATAGTGACACAGTGTATTACACCCTGCTGTATATGGGGCTGTGTAGCTACAGACTGGTAATAGTGACACAGTGTATTCCACCCTGCTGTATATGGGGCTGTGTAGCTACAGACTGGTAATAGTGACACAGTGTATTACACCCTGCTGTATATGGGGCTGTGTAGCTACAGACTGGTAATAGTGACACAGTGTATTCCACCCTGCTGTATATGGGGCTGTATAGCTACAGACTGGTAATAGTGACACAGTGTATTCCACCCTGCTGTATATGGGGCTGTGTAGCTACAGACTGGTAATAGTGACACAGTGTATTACACCCTGCTGTATATGGGGCTGTATAGCTACAGACTGGTAATAGTGACACAGTGTATTCCACCCTGCTGTATATGGGGCTGTATAGTTACAGACTGGTAATAGTGACACAGTGTATTACACCCTGCTGTATATGGGGCTGTATAGCTACAGACTGGTAATAGTGACACAGTGTATTACACCCTGCTGTATATGGGGCTGTGTAACTACAGACTGGTAATAGTGACACAGTGTATTCCACCCTGCTGTATATGGGGCTGTATAGCTACAGACTGGTAATAGTGACACAGTGTATTACACCCTGCTGTATATGGGGCTGTGTAGCTACAGACTGGTAATAGTGACACAGTGTATTCCACCCTGCTGTATATGGGGCTGTATAGCTACAGACTGGTAATAGTGACACAGTGTATTACACCCTGCTGTATATGGGGCTGTGTAACTACAGACTGGTAATAGTGACACAGTGTATTACACCCTGCTGTATATGGGGCTGTGTAGCTACAGACTGGTAATAGTGACACAGTGTATTCCACCCTGCTGTATATGGGGCTGTATAGCTACAGACTGGTAATAGTGACACAGTGTATTACACCCTGCTGTATATGGGGCTGTATAGCTACAGACTGGTAATAGTGACACAGTGTATTACACCCTGCTGTATATGGGGCTGTGTAGTTACAGACTGGTAATAGTGACACAGTGTATTACACCCTGCTGTATATGGGGCTGAGTAGTTACAGACTGGTAATAGTGACACAGTGTATTACACCCTGCTGTATACGGGGCTGTGTAGCTACAGACTGGTAATAGTGACACAGTGTATTCCACCCTGCTGTATATGGGGCTGTATAGCTACAGACTGGTAATAGTGACACAGTGTATTCCACCCTGCTGTATATGGGGCTGTGTAGCTACAGACTGGTAATAGTGACACAGTGTATTACACCCTGCTGTATATGGGGCTGTATAGCTACAGACCGGTAATAGTGACACAGTGTATTACACCCTGCTGTATATGGGGCTGTGTAGCTACAGACTGGTAATAGTGACACAGTGTATTCCACCCTGCTGTATATGGGGCTGTGTAGCTACAGACTGGTAATAGTGACACAGTGTATTACACCCTGCTGTATATGGGGCTGTGTAACTACAGACTGGTAATAGTGACACAGTGTATTCCACCCTGCTGTATATGGGGCTGTGTAACTACAGACTGGTAATAGTGACACAGTGTATTACACCCTGCTGTATATGGGGCTGTGTAGCTACAGACTGGTAATAGTGACACAGTGTATTACACCCTGCTGTATATGGGGCTGTGTAACTACAGACTGGTAATAGTGACACAGTGTATTCCACCCTGCTGTATATGGGGCTGTGTAACTACAGACTGGTAATAGTGACACAGTGTATTACACCCTGCTGTATATGGGGCTGTATAGCTACAGACTGGTTATAGTGACACAGTGTATTACACCCTGCTGTATATGGGGCTGTGTAGCTACAGACTGGTAATAGTGACACAGTGTATTACACCCTGCTGTATATGGGGCTGTGTAGCTACAGACTGGTAATAGTGACACAGTGTATTCCACCCTGCTGTATATGGGGCTGTGTAGCTACAGACTGGTAATAGTGACACAGTGTATTACACCCTGCTGTATATGGGGCTGTATAGCTACAGACTGGTAATAGTGACACAGTGTATTACACCCTGCTGTATATGGGGCTGTATAGCTACAGACTGGTAATAGTGACACAGTGTATTCCACCCTGCTGTATATGGGGCTGTATAGCTACAGACTGGTAATAGTGACACAGTGTATTCCACCCTGCTGTATATGGGGCTGTATAGCTACAGACTGGTAATAGTGACACAGTGTATTCCACCCTGCTGTATATGGGGCTGTGTAGCTACAGACTGGTAATAGTGACACAGTGTATTACACCCTGCTGTATATGGGGCTGTATAGCTACAGACTGGTAATAGTGACACAGTGTATTCCACCCTGCTGTATATGGGGCTGTATAGTTACAGACTGGTAATAGTGACACAGTGTATTACACCCTGCTGTATATGGGGCTGTATAGCTACAGACTGGTAATAGTGACACAGTGTATTACACCCTGCTGTATATGGGGCTGTGTAGTTACAGACTGGTAATAGTGACACAGTGTATTCCACCCTGCTGTATACGGGGCTGTATAGTTACAGACTGGTAATAGTGACACAGTGTATTACACCCTGCTGTATATGGGGCTGTGTAACTACAGACTGGTAATAGTGACACAGTGTATTCCACCCTGCTGTATATGGGGCTGTGTAGCTACAGACTGGTAATAGTGACACAGTGTATTACACCCTGCTGTATATGGGGCTGTGTAACTACAGACTGGTAATAGTGACACAGTGTATTACACCCTGCTGTATATGGGGCTGTGTAGCTACAGACTGGTAATAGTGACACAGTGTATTCCACCCTGCTGTATATGGGGCTGTATAGCTACAGACTGGTAATAGTGACACAGTGTATTCCACCCTGCTATATATGGGGCTGTATAGTTACAGACTGGTAATAGTGACACAGTGTATTAAACCCTGCTGTATATGGGGCTGTGTAACTACAGACTGGTAATAGTGACACAGTGTATTCCACCCTGCTATATATGGGGCTGTATAGTTACAGACTGGTAATAGTGACACAGTGTATTAAACCCTGCTGTATATGGGGCTGTGTAACTACAGACTGGTAATAGTGACACAGTGTATTACACCCTGCTGTATATGGGGCTGTGTAGCTACAGACTGGTAATAGTGACACAGTGTATTACACCCTGCTGTATATGGGGCTGTGTAACTACAGACTGGTAATAGTGACACAGTGCATTACACCCTGCTGTATATGGGGCTGTGTAGCTACAGACTGGTAATAGTGACACAGTGTATTACACCCTGCTGTATATGGGGCTGTGTAGTTACAGACTGGTAATAGTGACACAGTGTATTACACCCTGCTGTATATGGGGCTGTGTAGCTACAGACTGGTAATAGTGACACAGTGTATTACACCCTGCTGTATATGGGGCTGTATAGCTACAGACTGGTAATAGTGACACAGTGTATTCCACCCTGCTGTATATGGGGCTGTGTAGCTACAGACTGGTAATAGTGACACAGTGTATTCCACCCTGCTGTATATGGGGCTGTGTAGCTACAGACTGGTAATAGTGACACAGTGTATTCCTCCCTGCTGTATACGGGGCTGTGTAGCTACAGACTGGTAATAGTGACACAGTGTATTACACCCTGCTGTATATGGGGCTGTGTAGCTACAGACTGGTAATAGTGACACAGTGTATTACACCCTGCTGTATATGGGGCTGTGTAGCTACAGACTG
Organism: Dallia pectoralis; assembly: GCA_029465975.1. Taxonomy (NCBI): domain Eukaryota; kingdom Metazoa; phylum Chordata; class Actinopteri; order Esociformes; family Umbridae; genus Dallia; species Dallia pectoralis. Next base: position 23,214,017 of record CM055736.1, on the reverse strand, counting down.
GTAATAGTGACACAGTGTATTACACCCTGCTGTATATGGGGCTGTGTAACTACAGACTGGTAATAGTGACACAGTGTATTACACCCTGCTGTATATGGGGCTGTGTAGCTACAGACTGGTAATAGTGACACAGTGTATTCCACCCTGCTGTATATGGGGCTGTATAGCTACAGACTGGTAATAGTGACACAGTGTATTCCACCCTGCTGTATATGGGGCTGTATAGCTACAGACTGGTAATAGTGACACAGTGTATTACACCCTGCTGTATATGGGGCTGTGTAACTACAGACTGGTAATAGTGACACAGTGTATTCCACCCTGCTGTATATGGGGCTGTGTAGCTACAGACTGGTAATAGTGACACAGTGTATTCCACCCTGCTGTATATGGGGCTGTGTAGCTACAGACTGGTAATAGTGACACTGTGTATTACACCCTGCTGTATATGGGGCTGTGTAGCTACAGACTGGTAATAGTGACACAGTGTATTCCACCCTGCTGTATATGGGGCTGTGTAACTACAGACTGGTAATAGTGACACAGTGTATTCCACCCTGCTGTATATGGGGCTGTGTAACTACAGACTGGTAATAGTGACACAGTGTATTCCACCCTGCTGTATATGGGGCTGTGTAGCTACAGACTGGTAATAGTGACACAGTGTATTCCACCCTGCTGTATATGGGGCTGTGTAGCTACAGACTGGTAATAGTGACACTGTGTATTACACCCTGCTGTATATGGGGCTGTGTAGCTACAGACTGGTAATAGTGACACAGTGTATTCCACCCTGCTGTATATGGGGCTGTATAGCTACAGACTGGTAATAGTGACACAGTGTATTACACCCTGCTGTATATGGGGCTGTGTAGTTACAGACTGGTAATAGTGACACAGTGTATTCCACCCTGCTGTATATGGGGCTGTGTAGCTACAGACTGGTAATAGTGACAGTGTATTACACTCTGCTGTATACGGGGCACACAGACACCCGCACACACAGACACACGCACACACAGACACACGCACACACAGACCCTGCTGTATATGGGGCACACAGACACACGCACACACAGACACACGCACACACAGGCACACGCACAAACAGACACACACAGACACACGCACACACAGACACACGCACACACAGACACACGCACACACAGACACACGCACACACACGCACACACAGACACACGCACACACAGACACACGCACACACAGACACACGCACACACAGACACACGCACACACAGACACACGCACACACAGACACACGCACACACAAACACACGCACACACAGACACACACAGACACACACAGACACAGACACACGCGCGCAGACACACACCGGATCTCTGGTGAGGATTTTCCCTAGCAGATGGCCTAATGGTTGATTAGTCTGGCACCGAGTTGGAGAGCCAAGGGAAGGCAATGTGTTTATATCAGAAAACCATGTATATATTCCAGAAAACCTTTATACCAGCATAACAGACCTTGTCTTTATACAGCCAGACAAACCTAGGATGGAGTTAGTGGTTAAGTTATAACGTTATCGGGAGTGTTTAGTGTTAGCGTTTAACCATAGGATGGGTTTAGCATTAGCACTAACCATAGGATGGGTTTAGCATTAGCACTAGTGTTTAACCATAGGATGGGTTTAGCAGTAGCACTAGTGTTTAACCATAGGATGGGTTTAGCATTAGCACTAGTGTTTAACCATAGGATGGGTTTAGCATTAGCACTAGTGTTTAACCATAGGATGGGTTTAGCAGTAGCACTAGTGTTTAACCATAGGATGGGTTTAGCAGGAGCACTAACCTTAGGATGGGTTTAGCAGAAGCACTAACCTTAGGATGGGTTTAGCAGAAGCACTAGTGTTTAACCATAGGATGGGTTTAGCATTAGCACCAGTGTTTAACCATAGGATGGGTTTAGCATTAGCACTAGTGTTTAACGATAGGATGGGTTTAGCATTAGGTCTAGTGTTTAACCATAGGATGGGTTTAGCATTAGGTCTAGTGTTTAACCATAGGATGGGTTTAGCATTAGCACTAGTGTTTAACCATAGGATGGGTTTAGCATTAGCACTAGTGTTTAACCATAGGATGGGTTTAGCATTAGCACCAGTGTTTAACCATAGGATGGGTTTAGCATTAGCACTAGTGTTTAACGATAGGATGGGTTTAGCAGTAGCACTAGTGTTTAACCATAGGATGGGTTTAGCATTAGCACTAGTGTTTAACCATAGGATGGGTTTAGCATTAGCACTAGTGTTTAACCATAGGATGGGTTTAGCATTAGCACTAGTGTTTAACCATAGGATGGGTTTAGCATTAGCACTAGTGTTTAACCATAGGATGGGTTTAGCATTAGCACTAGTGTTTAACCATAGGATGGGTTTAGCATTAGCACTAGTGTTTAACCATAGGATGGGTTTAGCATTAGCACTAGTGTTTAACCATAGGATGGGTTTAGCATTAGCACTAGTGTTTAACCATAGGATGGGTTTAGCATTAGCACTAGTGTTTAACCATAGGATGGGTTTAGCATTAGCACTAGTGTTTAACCATAGGATGGGTTTAGCATTAGCACTAGTGTTTAACCATAGGATGGGTTTAGCAGTAGCACTAGTGTTTAACCATAGGATGGGTTTAGCATTAGCACTAGTGTTTAACCATAGGATGGGTTTAGCATTAGCACTAGTGTTTAACCATAGGATGGGTTTAGCATTAGCACTAGTGTTTAACCATAGGATGGGTTTAGCATTAGCACTAGTGTTTAACCATAGGATGGGTTTAGCATTAGCACTAGTGTTTAACCATAGGATGGGTTTAGCAGTAGCACTAGTGTTTAACCATAGGATGGGTTTAGCATTAGCACTAGTGTTTAACCATAGGATGGGTTTAGCATTAGCACTAGTGTTTAACCATAGGATGGGTTTAGCATTAGCACTAGTGTTTAACCATAGGATGGGTTTAGCATTAGCACTAGTGTTTAACCATAGGATGGGTTTAGCATTAGCACTAGTGTTTAACCATAGGATGGGTTTAGCAGTAGCACTAGTGTTTAACCATAGGATGGGTTTAGCATTAGCACTAGTGTTTAACCATAGGATGGGTTTAGCAGTAGCACTTGTGTTTAACCATAGGATGGGTTTAGCATTAGGTCTAGTGTTTAACCATAGGATGGGTTTAGCATTAGCACTAGTGTTTAACCATAGGATGGGTTTAGCATTAGCACTAGTGTTTAACCATAGGATGGGTTTAGCAGTAGCACTAGTGTTTAACCATAGGATGGGTTTAGCAGTAGCACTAGTGTTTAACCATAGGATGGGTTTAGCATTAGCACTAGTGTTTAACGATAGGATGGGTTTAGCAGTAGCACTAGTGTTTAACCATAGGATGGGTTTAGCATTAGCACTAGTGTTTAACCATAGGATGGGTTTAGCATTAGCACTAGTGTTTAACCATAGGATGGGTTTAGCAGTAGCACTTGTGTTTAACCATAGGATGGGTTTAGCATTAGGTCTAGTGTTTAACCATAGGATGGGTTTAGCATTAGCACTAGTGTTTAACCATAGGATGGGTTTAGCATTAGCACTAGTGTTTAACCATAGGATGGGTTTAGCAGTAGCACTAGTGTTTAACCATAGGATGGGTTTAGCATTAGCACTAGTGTTTAACCATAGGATGGGTTTAGCAGTAGCACTAGTGTTTAACCTTAGGATGGGTTTAGCAGTAGTGTTTGGCACTAGCGGTCGTGTTTAGTGTTAGTGTTTAGCTGTAGTGGTGGCACCCTGTTGTAGCAGTGGAGCTTTTGGGTTGGCTGGTAGATGGGAGAAGTCCAGAGGACCGCAAGATGAAGGAACAACACACTACTGGAGAATAGTGGTGTACTTAATGACAACAAATGTAGCTCATAGTGCACTTCTAACAAGGCTTGGGAGATTAAGGGTGCCATTTGTGTGCACACTCGGGATGAACTATGATGCTACATCAAAATCAAGTACTTTTTCCTGGAAGGAGCAGTTTAAAAAAGCTCATTATGGCTAATTTGCCTGTCATGAACAGGAGACGAGTTAAGAGAGAGACAACCTTTCACCTACATCAACCATGTAGTGGACCGTTCCACCGACGCTGGTTTGGCTGTTGTACGGCCACACAGCCAATTACTCCGACAGGCTATGGAATATCAATGTGGGTCTCGGTGGAGGAGATATGAAAGGAATTATCTTATTAAATGGTGCTCGGGCTGGGTGTTAGCTACGCTCCTTGATTTGTGCTAATTAATTTTTATGGTGGTTATAAGGATGAACCACCAGGCTGAAAACAGTCATATATATATATATATACTAAGGTAAATGTACAGCTGGGACAAAAGAATGTCATGTATATATATATATATATATATATACTAAGGTAAATGTACAACTGGGACAAAAGAATGTCATGTATATATATATATATATACTAAGGTAAATGTACAACTGGGACAAAAGAATGTCATGTATATATATATATATATATACTAAGGTAAATGTACAACTGGGACAAAACAATGTCATGTGTATATATATATATATATATATATATATATATATATATATATATATATATACTAAGGTAAATGTACAACTGGGACAAAACAATGTCATGTATATATATATATATATACTAAGGTAAATGTACAACTGGGACAAGACAATGTCATGTATATATATATATATATACTAAGGTAAATGTACAACTGGGACAAAACAATGTCATGTGTATATATATATATATATATATATATATATACTAAGGTAAATGTACAACTGGGACAAAACAATGTCATGTATATATATATATATATACTAAGGTAAATGTACAACTGGGACAAGACAATGTCATGTATATATACACTATTATAACATGCTAGCATCACACTTATCACACGCTAGCATCACTATTATAACACGTTAGCAACACTATGATAACACGCTAGCATCACAATTATCACACACTCACGTCACACTTATCACATGCTCACGTCACACGTGATTATGTACATCATGTCAATACCACCACATATGAGGCACTACAAACTCAGCCTATTATATTTAAACATTTGACATTCAAATCCACACTCTGGACGTTTGAAGAATGTAAAAGTGCCTCTTAATTGGGGTCTAATTATGCAGCAGGGTAATAATGTTTGTTCATGAGATGTTGTCTAGGTTCCTAACATAATTCAGTACCATGGACAGCACATAGAGACGTTAAACTAACATCCTTTAATGCTAATAGACTCCTAACATAATTCAGTACCATGGACAGCACATAGAGACATTAAACCAACATGTGAGGTAGGCTAACGCCATGTGAGGTAGGCTAACGCCATGTGAGGTAGGCTAACGCCATGTGAGGTAGGCTAACGCCATGTGAGGTAGGCTAACGCCATGTGAGGTAGGCTAACACCATGTGAGGTAGGCTAACGCCATGTGAGGTAGGCTAACGCCATGTGAGGTAGGCTAACGCCATGTGAGGTAGGCTTATTATTGTTATTACATATATATATATATATATATATATATACTGTGCCTGCATGCCACATCCACCATATTGTCCCACAGAATGAGGTGGAGAATATGGCGGTTAAAGGAATACTGGCTAGATCCCAACGTCTGAACAATTTGCCAATTGAGGAATCCCCTGGGTGTTATTGCTAACCTGCTTCTGCATCTGTCCTGTACTGTTGATGATGACTGAAATCAAACTGTACATATTGGAGGTGTTGTGCTAATTCTATGTAATATGAGACATTGTGGCAGATATAATATTTTCCATAAAGGTGATGGGAGAGTAAAGATCAAGGTAGCATGTCTGCTGAACAAACAGTCTTCTCTTCAATTACATCACATTAATGAGTCCCAGTTTTTGACTATATATTTCCCCTTTTACTGTCCCTATTTCTCTTTGTTTTAGAAACCTTGTTCAAATGTTTAAATGACACGACCAAGTAAGCAATATTTATTCATTTGATTATCAAAGAGGTGAATATGTTTCACTGCTTATCAAACTTTTTTAAACTAATCAAAGTAGATGAGATGAGCCAAAACACTTCTATTAGAATATACAGTAATGAGCCAAAACACTTCTATTAGAATATACAGAGATGAGCCAAAACACTTCTATTAGAATATACAGTAATGAGCCAAAACACTTCTATTGGAATATACAGTGATGAGCCAAAACACTTCTATTGGAATATACAGTGATGAGGCAAAACACTTCTATTGGTATATACAGAGATGAGCCAAAACCGTTTTATTAGAATATACAGTAATGAGCCAAAACACTTCTATTGGAATATACAGTGATGAGCCAAAACACTTCTATTGGTATATACAGAGATGAGCCAAAACACTTCTATTGGAATATACAGAGATGAGCCAAAACCGTTTTATTAGAATATACAGTAATGAGCCAAAACACTTCTATTGGTATATACAGTGATGAGCCAAAACACTTCTATTGGTATATACAGTGATGAGCCAAAACACTTCTATTGGTATATACAGAGATGAGCCAAAACACTTCTATTGGAATATACAGAGATGAGCCAAAACACTTCTATTGGTATATACAGTGATGAGCCAAAACACTTCTATTGGTATATACAGTGATGAGCCAAAACACTTCTATTGGAATATACAGAGATGAGCCAAAACCGTTTTATTAGAATATACAGTAATGAGCCAAAACACTTCTATTGGTATATACAGTGATGAGCCAAAACACTTCTATTGGTATATACAGTGATGAGCCAAAACACTTCTATTGGTATATACAGAGATGAGCCAAAACACTTCTATTGGAATATACAGAGATGAGCCAAAACACTTCTATTGGTATATACAGTGATGAGCCAAAACACTTTTATTAGAATATACAGTGATGAGCCAAAACACTTCTATTGGTATATACAGTGATGAGCCAAAACACTTCTATTGGTATATACAGTGATGAGCCAAAACACTTCTATTGGTATATACAGAGATGAGCCAAAACACTTCTATTGGAATATACAGTGATGAGCCAAAACACTTCTATTGGTATATACAGAGATGAGCCAAAACACTTCTATTGGTATATACAGTGATGAGCCAAAACACTTCTATTGGTATATACAGTGATGAGCCAAAACACTTCTATTGGTATATACAGTGATGAGCCAAAACACTTCTATTGGAATATACAGTGATGAGCCAAAACACTTCTATTGGTATATACAGTGATGAGCCAAAACACTTCTATTGGTATATACAGTAATGAGCCAAAACACTTCTATTGGTATATACAGTGATGAGCCAAAACACTTCTATTGGTATATACAGAGATGAGCCAAAACACTTCTATTGGTATATACAGTGATGAGCCAAAACACTTCTATTGGTATATACAGTGATGAGCCAAAACACTTCTATTGGTATATACAGTGATGAGCCAAAACACTTCTATTGGTATATACAGAGATGAGCCAAAACATCAGTGCCTACCTGAGAAGGTGTAAATTAAGGTCAGGAATAGGTTGGAGATTGGTTAGGGCTATGATGTGTTAAGGTTAGGGATTGGTTAGGGCTATGGTGGTGTTAAGGTTAGGGATTGGTTAGGGCTATGATGGTGTTAAGGTTAGTGCTATGATGGTGTTAAGGTTAGGGATTGGTTAGGGCTATGATGGTGTTAAGGTTAGGGCTATGATGGTGTTAAGGTTAGGGCTATGATGGTGTTAAGGTTAGTGCTATGGTGGTGTTAAGGTTAGGGATTGGTTAGGGCTATGATGGTGTTAAGGTTAGGGATTGGTTAGGGCTATGATGGTGTTAAGGTTAGGGCTATGATGGTGTTAGGGCTATGATGGTGTTAAGGTTAGGGATTGGTTAGGGCTATGATGTGTTAAGGTTAGTGCTATGGTGGTGTTAGGGCTATGATGGTGTTAAGGTTAGGGATTGGTTAGGGCTATGATGTGTTAAGGTTAGTGCTATGGTGGTGTTAAGGTTAGGGATTGGTTAGGGCTATGATGTGTTAAGGTTAGGGCTATGATGGTGTTAGGGCTATGATGGTGTTAGGGCTATGATGGTGTTAAGGTTAGGGCTATGGTGGTGTTAAGGTTAGTGCTATGGTGGTGTTAAGGTTAGGGATTGGTTAGGGCTATGATGGTGTTAAGGTTAGGGCTATGATGGTGTTAGGGCTATGATGTGTTAAGGTTAGGGCTATGATGGTGTTAGGGCTATGATGGTGATAAGGTTAGGGCTTGGACAGGATATACTATCAGTCAGTTGTGTGCATGCGTGCCTGTGTGTGCGCGTGTGTGTGCGTGTGTGTGTGTGTGTTTGTGCAAGCATTGCTCAATTTCTAAATGTCATGGTTGTAAACATGGTACCTTTAAAATAGAGAAAATATAAATGTATTGTGAATATAATAGATGTCTGAACTAAGGCATATGTATTCAACATCCCCAAAATAAAAAAAAGTCCATGGTACAAGGTATTATTCTTGAGTCTGATGTGAAATCCATTCATTACACGTCATGTGACCTTGAATCAGATTTATCAAAAGGTAATTAAAAAGGCTATTTAATAAAACACTCTGTTTATACTTCACCTTCTGACTTCGTTTCAGTGTATATCAGACATGCAACTATTGCTATTTTTACAAATATTTTTTTGTGAAATAATATTTTAACCTAAGTTTCATTAAAACACTAGATATTCTACCGATACGTGTAATAATCATTATATTATGTTCTCAGAAATTACATCTTTTTACGTATTACGTAGTCTAATGAGACCAAACCGTAATCAACGCAATTCATTTATCATTTTTACGAAGATATATATCACATAATAATTAGAAGGTTAGAAGGTTACAATGTTTGCATCTGAATGTCTCATTTTTTTAAAGAAATGTTCTAAGGAGGCGTTTCCATGCTGGTGTTGCCAGACAACCAAGTAACCTAACAACAAACATAATTTACATAATCACTTTGGATGAGTTTGAGGGTATTGAAGTGCAGCCATTTTTTTCGTATTTAAAGTGTGGCACTTGTTTCTGACAGAAATGTAATAAAACCAGAGCACCGCCTCCAAACATTTAATCTTGACTTGATGTCAACGTGTTATCTGAGGTAATATAGAGCAGCTAATTGTGACTATAGGGTTAACATGAAGGGTTAACATGAAGGGTTAGGGTTAACATGAAGGGTTAGGGTTAACATGAAGGGTTAGGGTTAACATGAAGGGTTAACATGAAGGGTTAGGGTTAACATGAAGGGTTAACATGAAGGGTTAACATGAAGGGTTAGGGTTAACATGAAGGGTTAGGGTTAACATGAAGGGTTAACATGAAGGGTTAGGGTTAACATGAAGGGTTAGGGTTAACATGAAGGGTTAGGGAAGGGTTAACATGAAGGGTTAGGGTTAACATGAAGGGTTAGGGTTAACATGAAGGGTTAGGGTTAACATGAAGGGTTAGGGTTAACATGAAGGGTTAGGGTTAACATGAAGGGTTAGGGTTAACATGAAGGGTTAGGGTTAACATGAAGGGTTAGGGTTAACATGAAGGGTTAGGGTTAACATGAAGGGTTAGGGTTAACATGAAGGGTTAGGGTTAACATGAAGGGTTAACATGAAGGGTTAGGGTTAACATGAAGGGTTAGGGTTAACATGAAGGGTTAACATGAAGGGTTAGGGTTAACATGAAGGGTTAGGGTTAACATGAAGGGTTAGGGTTAACATGAAGGGTTAGGGTTAACATGAAGGGTTAGGGTTAACATGAAGGGTTAGGGTTAACATGAAGGGTTAGGGTTAACATGAAGGGTTAGGGTTAACATGAAGGGTTAGGGGTTACATGAAGGGTTAGGGTTAACATGAAGGGTTAACATGAAGGGTTAACATGAAGGGTTAGGGTTAACATGAAGGGTTAGGGTTAACATGAAGGGTTAGGGTTAACATGAAGGGTTAGGGTTAACATGAAGGGTTAGGGTTAACATGAAGGGTTAGGGTTAACATGAAGGGTTAGGGTTAACATGAAGGGTTAACATGAAGGGTTAGGGTTAACATGAAGGGTTAGGGTTAACATGAAGGGTTAGGGTTAACATGAAGGGTTAACATGGGGTTAACATGAAGGGTTAGGGTTAACATGAAGGGTTAGGAAGTTAACATGAAGGGTTAGGGTTAACATGAAGGGTTAGGGTTAACATGAAGGGTTAGGGTTAGCATGAAGGGTTAGAAGGGTTAGGGTTAACATGAAGGGTTAGGGTTAGGGTTACATGAAGGGTTAGGGTTAACATGAAGGGTTAGGGTTAACATGAAGGGTTAGGGGTACATGAAGGGTTAGGGTTAACATGAAGGGTTAGGGTTAACATGAAGGGTTAGGGTTAACATAACATGAAGGGTTAGGGTTAACATGAAGGGTTAACATGAAGGGTTAGGGTTAACATGAAGGGTTAGGGTTAACATGAAGGGTTAGGGTTAACATGAAGGGTTAGAAGAAGGGTTAGGGTTAACATGAAGGGTTAGGGTTAACATGAAGGGTTAGGGTTAACATGAAGGGTTAGGGTTAACATGAAGGGTTAGGGTTAACATGAAGGGTTAGGGTTAACATGAAGGGTTAGGGTTAACATGAAGGGTTAGGGTTAACATGAAGGGTTAGGGTTAACATGAAGGGTTAGGGTTAACATGAAGGGTTAGGGTTAACATGAAGGGTTAGGGTTAACATGAAGGGTTAGGGTTAACATGAAGGGTTAGGGTTAACATGAAGGGTTAACATGAAGGGTTAGGGTTAACATGAAGGGTTAGGGTTAACATGAAGGGTTAGGGTTAACATGAAGGGTTAGGGTTAACATGAAGGGTTAGGGTTAACATGAAGGGTTAACATGAAGGGTTAGGGTTAACATGAAGGGTTAGGGTTAACATGAAGGGTTAGGGTTAACATGAAGGGTTAGGGTTAACATGAAGGGTTAGGGTTAACATGAAGGGTTAGGGTTAACATGAAGGGTTAGGGTTAGCATGAAGGGTTAACATGAAGGGTTAGGGTTAGCATGAAGGGTTAGGGTTAACATGAAGGGTTAGGGTTAACATGAAGGGTTAGGGTTAACATGAAGGGTTAGGGGTTAACATGAAGGGTTAGGGTTAACATGAAGGGTTAGGAAGGGGTTAGGTTAACATGAAGGGTTAGAACATGAAGGGTTAGGGTTACATGAAGGTTAGAAGGGTTAACATGAAGGGTTAGGGTTAACATGAAGGGTTAGGGTTAACATGAAGGGTTAGGGTTAACATGAAGGGTTAGGGTTAGCATGAAGGGTTAGGGTTAACATGAAGGGTTAACATGAAGGGTTAGGGTTAACATGAAGGGTTAGGGTTAACATGAAGGGTTAGGGTTAACATGAAGGGTTATCATGAAGGGTTAGGGTTAACATGAAGGGTTAGGGTTAACATGAAGGGTTAGGGTTAACATGAAGGGTTAGGGTTAACATGAAGGGTTAGGGTTAACATGAAGGGTTAGGGTTAACATGAAGGGTTAGGGTTAACATGAAGGGTTAGGGTTAACATGAAGGGTTAGGGTTAACATGAAGGGTTAGGGTTAACATGAAGGGTTAGGGTTAACATGAAGGGTTAGGGTTAACATGAAGGGTTAGGGTTAACATGAAGGGTTAGGGTTAACATGAAGGGTTAGGGTTAGCATGAAGGGTTATCATGAAGGGTTAGGGTTAACATGAAGGGTTAGGGTTAGCATGAAGGGTTATCATGAAGGGTTAGGGTTAACATGAAGGGTTAGGGTTAACATGAAGGGTTAGGGTTAACATGAAGGGTTAGGGTTAACATGAAGGGTTAACATGAAGGGTTAGGGTTAACATGAAGGGTTAGGGTTAACATGAAGGGTTAGGGTTAACATGAAGGGTTAGGGTTAACATGAAGGGTTAGGGTTAACATGAAGGGTTAGGGTTAACATGAAGGGTTAGGGTTAACATGAAGGGTTAGGGTTAACATGAAGGGTTAGGGTTAGCATGAAGGGTTAGGGTTAGCATGAAGGGTTATCATGAAGGGTTAGGGTTAACATGAAGGGTTAGGTTTAGGGTTAGGATTATGGTTAGGGTTAGGGTTAGGGTTAACCCGCGTTGATGAGAGGTCCGATGATTTGCATTTTTATGATGAAAATTGTCCCTCACAGAGCTTGGTGACTAAACATCAAAATGCATTTAACAAGGGGTGCTATTTAGCATATTGTATTTAAATATTTGAAAATGAAATGCTAAATGCCTTTCATTTTCAAAAGTGCATTGTAATGTTAAAATGTGTGTGATACTGCTACAGATGTGTGTGATACTGGTACAGATGTGTGTGATACTGATACAGATGTGTGTGATACTGATACAGATGTGTGTGATACTGATACAGATGTGTGTGTGATACTGATACAGATGTGTGTTTGATACTGATACAGATGTGTGTGTGATACTGATACAGATGTGTGTGTGATACTGATACAGATGTGTGTGATACTGATACAGATGTGTGTGTGATACTGATACAGATGTGTGTGATACTGATCCAGATGTGTGTGTGATACTGATACAGATGTGTGTGTGATACTGATACAGATGTGTGTGTGATACTGATACAGATGTGTGTGTGATACTGATACAGATGTGTGTGTGATACTGATACAGATGTGTGTGTGATACTGATACAGATGTGTGTGTGATACTGATACAGATGTGTGTGTGATACTGATACAGATGTGTGTGATACTGATACAGGTGTGTGTGATACTGATACAGATGTGTGTGATACTGATACAGATGTGTGTGATACTGATACAGATGTGTGTGATACTGATACAGATGTGTGTGATACTGATACAGATGTGTGTGTGATACTGCTATAGATGTGTGTGTGATACTGATACAGATGTGTGTGTGATACTGATACAGATGTGTGTGTGATACTGATACAGATGTGTGTGATACTGCTACAGATGTGTGTGATACTGATACAGATGTGTGTGATACTGATACAGATGTGTGTGATATTGATACAGATTTGTGTGTGATACTGATACATATGTGTGTGTGATACTGCTACAGATGTGTGTGATACTGATACAGATTTGTGTGTGATACTGATACATATGTGTGTGTGATACTGCTACAGAGGTGTGTGATACTGATACAGATGTGTGTAATACTGCTACAGATGTGTGTGATACTGTGTGTGATACTGCTACAGATGTGTGTGATATTGATACAGATTTGTGTGTGATACTGATACATATGTGTGTGTGATACTGCTACAGAGGTGTGTGATACTGATACAGATGTGTGTAATACTGCTACAGATGTGTGTGATACTGTGTGTGATACTGCTACAGATGTGTGTGATACTGCTACAGATGTTTGTGATACTGAAACAGATGTGTGTGATACTGCTACAGATCTGTGTGATACTGATACAGATCTGTGTGATACTGATACAGATGTGTGTGTGATACTGATACAGATCTGTGTGATACTGATACAGATCTGTGTGATACTGATACAGATGTGTGTTTGATACTGATACAGATGTGTGTGTGATACTGATACAGATGTGTGTGTGTGATACTGATACAGATGTGTGTGTGTGATACTGATACAGATGTGTGTGTGATACTGATACAGATGTGTGTGTGATACTGATACAGATGTGTGTGATACTGATACAGATGTGTGTAATACTGCTACAGATGTGTGTAATTCTGCTACAGATGTGTGCAAATACTGCTACAGATGTGTGTAATACTGCTACAGATGTGTGTGATACTGCTACAGATGTGTGTGATACTGCTACAGATGTGTGTGATACTGCTACAGAGGTGTGTGATACTGATACAGATGTGTGTAATACTGCTACAGATGTGTGTGATACTGTGTGTGATACTGCTACAGATGTGTGTGATACTGCTACAGATGTTTGTGATACTGAAACAGATGTGTGTGATACTGCTACAGATCTGTGTGATACTGATACAGATCTGTGTGATACTGATACAGATCTGTGTGATACTGATACAGATGTGTGTGTGATACTGATACAGATGTGTGTGTGTGATACTGATACAGATGTGTGTGTGTGATACTGATACAGATGTGTGTGTGTGATACTGATACAGATGTGTGTGTGTGATACTGATACAGATGTGTGTGTGATACTGATACAGATGTGTGTGTGATACTGATACAGATGTGTGTGATACTGATACATATGTGTGTGATACTGCTACAGATGTGTGTAATACTGCTACAGATGTGTGCAAATACTGCTACAGATGTGTGTGATACTGCTACAGATGTGTGTGATACTGCTACAGATGTGTGTGATACTGCTACAGATGTGTGTGATACTGCTACATACTTGTGACTAACTGATGAACCAGACTGTCTGATGAACCAGACTGGCTGACTGATGAACCAGATTGTCTGATGAACCAGGCTGACTGACTGACTGGCTGACTGATGAACCAGATTGTCTGCAGTGACAGACTTTAGATTATAGATTTTTTAGATTTTATATTATAACTGTTTTGCATTTTTTATAAAGATAGTGAAACGTTGTGGTTGTATTTGTTGAGTCTACTAAGCATAAAGAAATATTCCAGATATTTAGGCAAATAATTATATTGCATTGACCCTGTTCTATAGCAGTCATCTTTAAGGCTGCACAGACTATTAGTAACCATGGCAACGCTCCGACAAGGAACAGAAATGCAAGCTATGAATATGATTTGTCTTTTATCCAGGAAGTTTGAATATCTCTCCTTTCTCTTCTGTGGATCTGTTTCAAAGGAAATTGTGATTTAGTTAACTTAGCGTTTTCTTTACTATCACATTACTTACCAGAGTTATAGTATTTTCAGATAGCATTTGTTAAAGATATTTCTTAAACACCATTCGGGCTCCATGTTGTGGCAGGAAGAAGAGGAAATGGGACAATCCCATGGTGTCTCAGGGCCAGTTCAGATTAAGGTTTCACTGCACTAATGGTAGGGATTGTATACATGCATGCTAGTTTAGATTATCTGATCTGAGATTATCTCACCTGAGATTATCTGACCTGAGATTATGTGACCTGAGATTATGTGACCTGAGATTATCTGACCTGAGATTATCTGACCTGAGATTATCTCACCTGAGATTATATGATCTGAGATTATCTGATCTGAGATTATCTGATCTGAGATTATCTGACCTGAGATTATCTGATCTGAGATTATCTGACCTGAGATTACCTGACCTGAGATTACCTGACCTGAGATTACCTGACCTGAACTGCCATACTGACTGGTATGGCACGCAGACTGGTGTAGACTGGTGTCTACGCAGACTGGTGTAGATTGGTGTAGCCTGGCAGACTGGTGTAGCCTGGCAGACTGGTGTAGACTGCCTGGCAGACTGGTGTAGACTGCCTGGCAGACTGGTGTAGACTGCCTGGCAGACTGGTGTAGACTGCCTGGCAGACTGGTGTAGACTGCCTGGCAGACTGGTGTAGACTGCCTGGCAGACTGGTGTAGACTGCCTGGCAGACTGGTGTAGCCTGGTCACACCCATATGCCTCAATGACCAGTAATTAACATGATGACCGGGGATCTGTCTGGTCTATATTGGCAGCACCTCTTGTGTTCGCTTGTTGTTAGCTCAGGGTCATATTCAGACTGCTTCTGAATGCCAAATTGCATCCTGTTTCCTATAGTGGTTGTAATATGCCACATAATGAATAGGGTGCTATTTGGTCTTCAAACTGGATACATGTTTTGTGTAACATTGGGAACCGTGGGGGCGTTCCAGGATAATCCTTGTCTTCCTACTCAAACTGGATACATGTTTTGTGTAACATTGGGAACCGTGGGGGCGTTCCAGGATAATCCTTGTCTTCCTACTCAAACTGGATACATGTTTTGTGTAACATTGGGAACCGTGGGGGCGTTCCAGGATAATCCTTGTCTTCCTACTCAAACTGGATACATGTTTTGTGTAACATTGGGAACCGTGGGGGCGTTCCAGGATAATCCTTGTCTTCCTACTCAAACTGGATACATGTTTTGTGTAACATTGGGAACTGTGGGGGCGTTCCAGGATAATCCTTGTCTTCCTACTCAAACTGGATACATGTTTTGTGTAACATTGGGAACTGTGGGGGCGTTCCAGGATAATCCTTGTCTTCCTACTCAAACTGGATACATGTTTTGTGTAACATTGGGAACCGTGGGGGCGTTCCAGGATCATCCTCATGTCTTCATACTTGCATGTTGTGAAAGAATGATATATTGCTTTGCAAAATCCAATTATTACTTGGCATTTTATTTTGGCACTTTGATTTGGGGGCATCACCAGTAAAGTATGTTGTCAGGATATATTTATTCTGTCCACATTAGGATTGGTTCTTCTGCATACGCTTGAAGTGGTTCTGTTCACATATTAATTTAAACAATCAATCTAGCCAGCTGATCTGGATCAGGTTGTATCTGGATCGGGGGACGTCTGGATCAGGTTGTGTCTGGATCAGGTTGTGTCTGGATCAGGTTGTATCTGGATCGGGGACGTCTGGATCAGGTTGTGTCTGGATCAGGTTGTGTCTAGTTCAGGTTGTGTCTGGATCAGGTTGTGTCAGCTGCTGCCTGGATCAGGTTGTGTCTTGATCAGGTTGTGTCTAGTTCAGGTTGTGTCTGGATCAGGTTGTGTCTGAATCAGGTTGTGTCTGGATCAGGTTGTGTCTAGTTCAGGTTGTGTCTGAATCAGGTTGTGTCTGGATCAGGTTGTGTCTGAATCAGGTTGTGTCTGGATCAGGTTGTGTCTAGTTCAGGTTGTGTCTGGATCAGGTTGTGTCTGAATCAGGTTGTGTCTGGATCAGGTTGTGTCTGAATCAGGTTGTGTCTGGATCAGGTTGTGTCTAGTTCAGGTTGTGTCTGGATCAGGTTGTGTCTGGATCAGGTTGTGTCTGAATCAGGTTGTGTCTGAATCAGGTTGTGTCTGGATCAGGTTGTGTCTGGATCAGGTTGTGTCTGGATCTGGTTGTGTCTGAATCAGGTTGTGTCTGGATCAGGTTGTGTCTGAATCAGGTTGTGTCTAGTTCAGGTTGTGTCTAGTTCAGGTTGTGTCTGAATCAGGTTGTGTCTGGATCAGGTTGTGTCTGAATCAGGTTGTGTCTGGATCAGGTTGTGTCTAGTTCAGGTTGTGTCTGGATCAGGTTGTGTCTGGATCAGGTTGTGTCTGAATCAGGTTGTGTCTGGATCAGGTTGTGTCTGAATCAGGTTGTGTCTGGATCAGGTTGTGTCTAGTTCAGGTTGTGTCTGAATCAGGTTGTGTCTGAATCAGGTTGTGTCTGGATCAGGTTGTGTCTGGATCAGGTTGTGTCTGAATCAGGTTGTGTCTGGATCAGGTTGTGTCTGGATCAGGTTGTGTCTGGATCAGGTTGTGTCTGGATCAGGTTGTGTCTGAATCAGGTTGTGTCTGGATCAGGTTGTGTCTGGATCAGGTTGTGTCTAGTTCAGGTTGTGTCTGAATCAGGTTGTGTCTGAATCAGGTTGTGTCTGGATCAGGTTGTGTCTGGATCAGGTTGTGTCTGGATCAGGTTGTGTCTGGATCAGGTTGTGTCTGGATCAGGTTGTGTCTGAATCAGGTTGTGTCTGGATCAGGTTGTGTCTGGATCAGGTTGTGTCTAGTTCAGGTTGTGTCTGGATCAGGTTGTGTCAGCTGCTGCCTGGATCAGGTTGTGTCTGGATCAGGTTGTGTCTTGATCAGGTTGTGTCTGAATCAGGTTGTGTCTGGATCAGGTTGTGTCTAGTTCAGGTTGTGTCTGAATCAGGTTGTGTCTGGATCAGGTTGTGTCTGAATCAGGTTGTGTCTGGATCAGGTTGTGTCTAGTTCAGGTTGTGTCTAGTTCAGGTTGTGTCTGGATCAGGTTGTGTCAGCTGCTGCCTGGATCAGGTTGTGTCTGGATCAGGTTGTGTCTTGATCAGGTTGTGTCTGAATCAGGTTGTGTCTGAATCAGGTTGTGTCTAGTTCAGGTTGTGTCTGAATCAGGTTGTGTCTGGATCAGGTTGTGTCTAGTTCAGGTTGTGTCTGAATCAGGTTGTGTCTGGATCAGGTTGTGTCTGAATCAGGTTGTGTCTGGATCAGGTTGTGTCTGAATCAGGTTGTGTCTGGATCAGGTTGTGTCTGAATCAGGTTGTGTCTGGATCAGGTTGTGTCTGAATCAGGTTGTGTCTAGTTCAGGTTGTGTCTAGTTCAGGTTGTGTCTGAATCAGGTTGTGTCTGGATCAGGTTGTGTCTGAATCAGGTTGTGTCTGAATCAGGTTGTGTCTGGATCAGGTTGTGTCTGGATCAGGTTGTGTCTGAATCAGGTTGTGTCTGGATCAGGTTGTGTCAGCTGCTGCCTGGATCAGGTTGTGTCTGGATCAGGTTGTGTCTGAATCAGGTTGTGTCTGGATCAGGTTGTGTCTGGATCAGGTTGTGTCTGGATCAGGTTGTGTCTGAATCAGGTTGTGTCTGGATCAGGTTGTGTCTGGATCAGGTTGTGTCTGGATCAGGTTGTGTCAGCTGCTGCCTGGATCAGGTTGTGTCTGGATCAGGTTGTGTCTGAATCAGGTTGTGTCTGAATCAGGTTGTGTCTGGATCAGGTTGTGTCTGGATCAGGTTGTGTCTGAATCAGGTTGTGTCTGAATCAGGTTGTGTCTGGATCAGGTTGTGTCAGCTGCTGTCTGAATCAGGTTGTGTCTGAATCAGGTTGTGTCTGGATCAGGTTGTGTCTGAATCAGGTTGTTTCTGAATCAGGTTGTGTCTGAATCAGGTTGTGTCTGGATCAGGTTGTGTCTGGATCAGGTTGTGTCTGGATCAGGTTGTGTCTGGATCAGGTTGTGTCTGGATCAGGTTGTGTCTGGATCAGGTTGTGTCTGAATCAGGTTGTGTCTGAATCAGGTTGTGTCTGGATCAGGTTGTGTCTGAATCAGGTTGTGTCTGAATCAGGTTGTGTCTGGATCAGGTTGTGTCTGAATCAGGTTGTGTCTGAATCAGGTTGTGTCTGGATCAGGTTGTGTCTGGATCAGGTTGTGTCTGAATCAGGTTGTGTCTGAATCAGGTTGTGTCTGAATCAGGTTGTGTCTGAATCAGGTTGTGTCTGAATCAGGTTGTGTCTGAATCAGGTTGTGTCTGAATCAGGTTGTGTCTGGATCAGGTTGTGTCTGAATCAGGTTGTGTCTGAATCAGGTTGTGTCTGAATCAGGTTGTGTCTGGATCAGGTTGTGTCTGGATCAGGTTGTGTCTGGATCAGGTTGTGTCTTGATCAGGTTGTGTCTGAATCAGGTTGTGTCTGAATCAGGTTGTGTCTGAATCAGGTTGTGTCTGAATCAGGTTGTGTCTGAATCAGGTTGTGTCTGAATCAGGTTGTGTCTGAATCAGGTTGTGTCTGGATCAGGTTGTGTCTGGATCAGGTTGTGTCTGGATCAGGTTGTGTCTTGATCAGGTTGTGTCTGAATCAGGTTGTGTCTGAATCAGGTTGTGTCTGGATCAGGTTGTGTCTGGATCAGGTTGTGTCTGGATCAGGTTGTGTCTTGATCAGGTTGTGTCTGAATCAGGTTGTGTCTGAATCAGGTTGTGTCTGAATCAGGTTGTGTCTGAATCAGGTTGTGTCTGAATCAGGTTGTGTCTGAATCAGGTTGTGTCTGAATCAGGTTGTGTCTGAATCAGGTTGTGTCTGAATCAGGTTGTGTCTGAATCAGGTTGTGTCTGAATCAGGTTGTGTCTGGATCAGGTTGTGTCTGGATCAGGTTGTGTCTGAATCAGGTTGTGTCTGAATCAGGTTGTGTCTGAATCAGGTTGTGTCTGAATCAGGTTGTGTCTGAATCAGGTTGTGTCTGAATCAGGTTGTGTCTGAATCAGGTTGTGTCTGAATCAGGTTGTGTCTGGATCAGGTTGTGTCTGGATCAGGTTGTGTCTGGATCAGGTTGTGTCTGGATCAATGTCAAGCTCTCTGAAGGATGTGTTTATGTTGTGAACGTGTGTGTAAATACTATTTAGATATTTTATATGGAGATGAAATGCTTATTTTCCCCATATTTAACTTACCTTATTGCAGATACCTTTCATTCATATCAACATGCAACCAATAATACATTATGTTATTGGCAACATTCAGTATGTAATGAAAAACCTTGTAAAGCGGAATGTTTTTGCTTCTCTTAGGAACAAGTACAACTGATAGAAATGGCACCATGAACATATGGGACTGGGTTCCAAGTCCTAAACACACATTTCTAGCTTGGATCTCAAAAAAGCAACTTGCATAGCTCTCTAATTCCTAACATCCTCATAGATACTGGATGTGTTTTAGCCCACTGGGTAATGACAGCAATATGTGCAGTACGAGACAGGAAGTATGAGGCAGGAAGTGTCACGAAGTGTCAAATGCTGTCCAACTGGAAGGTCATCTTCCTGAACCACATCACAGTGACCCGGCTCTTCATCTTTATCTGTTCTGGACTTGTTGGTAGACTTACAGTGAACTTCAAAAGTATTAGAAGAGTGAACTATTTGTTTTTTTATTTTATATAGTGCAGTGTTGCTGCAATTCAATAACCATTTTTTTATTTCTATCCCATTGATTCGACTGAGGCGTTTATGTGAAGACAGTCAGCTGAACCATTAACAAATGAATGTGAAGACAGTCAGCTGAACCATTAACAAATGAATGTGAAGACAGTCAGCTGTACCATTAACAAATAAATGTGAAGACAGTCAGCTGAACCATTAACAAATGAATGTGAAGACAGTCAGCTGAACCATTAACAAATGAATGTGAAGACAATCTATTCCTCTCTGATATTGTCCTGTGAATCAAATGACACCTTATTCCTGAATACATATCAATCTATTCCTCTATGATATTGTCCTGTGAATCAAATGACACCTTATTCCTGAATACATATCAATCTATTCCTCTCTGATATTGTCCTGTGAATCAAATGACACCTTATTCCTGAATACATATCAATCTATTCCTCTCTGATATTGTCCTGTGAATCAAATGACACCTTATTCCTGAATACATATCAATCTATTCCTCTATGATATTGTCCTGTGAATCAAATGACACCTTATTCCTGAATACATATCAATCTATTCCTCTCTGATATTGTCCTGTGAATAAAATGACACCTTATTCCTGAATACATATCAATCTATTCCTCTCTGATATTGTCCTGTGAATCAAATGACACCTTATTCCAGAATACATATCAATATATTCCTCTATGATATTGTCCTGTGAATCAAATGACACCTTATTCCTGAATACATATCAATCTATTCCTCTCTGATATTGTCCTGTGAATAAAATGACACCTTATTCCTGAATACATATCAATCTATTCCTCTCTGATATTGTCCTGTGAATCAAATGACACCTTATTCCAGAATACATATCAATCTATTCCTCTATGATATTGTCCTGTGAATCAAATGACACCTTATTCCTGAATACATATCAATCTATTCCTCTCTGATATTGTCCTGTGAATCAAATGACACCTTATTCCTGAATACATATCAATCTATTCCTCTCTGATATTGTCCTGTGAATCAAATGACACCTTATTCCTGAATACATATCAATCTATTCCTCTCTGATATTGTCCTGTGAATCAAATGACACCTTATTCCAGAATACATATCAATCTATTCCTCTCTGATATTGTCCTGTGAATCAAATGACACCTTATTCCTGAATACATATAAATCTATTCCTCTCTGATATTGTCCTGTGAATCAAATGACACCTTATTCCTGAATACATATCAATCTATTCCTCTCTGATATTGTCCTGTGAATAAAATGACACCTTATTCCTGAATACATATCAATCTATTCCTCTCTGATATTGTCCTGTGAATCAAATGACACCTTATTCCAGAATACATATCAATCTATTCCTCTATGATATTGTCCTGTGAATCAAATGACACCTTATTCCTGAATACATATCAATCTATTCCTCTCTGATATTGTCCTGTGAATCAAATGACACCTTATTCCTGAATACATATCAATCTATTCCTCTCTGATATTGTCCTGTGAATCAAATGACACCTTATTCCTGAATACATATCAATCTATTCCTCTCTGATATTGTCCTGTGAATCAAATGACACCTTATTCCAGAATACATATCAATCTATTCCTCTCTGATATTGTCCTGTGAATCAAATGACACCTTATTCCTGAATACATATCAATCTATTCCTCTCTGATATTGTCCTGTGAATCAAATGACACCTTATTCCTGAATACATATCAATCTATTCCTCTCTGATATTGTCCTGTGAATCAAATGACACCTTATTCCTGAATACATATCAATCTATTCCTCTCTGATATTTTCCTGTGAATCAAATGACACCTTATTCCTGAATACATATCAATCTATTCCTCTATGATATTGTGCTGTGAATCAAATTACACCTTATTCCTGATGATATGTCCTCTGATGCTGATTGGATGATGAGATGAATGTGTTTGAATGCTGATTGGATGGAATCGAACCATTCATGTATGATTGCAGAATTGTATCACTCTGTTATTATGACAGATTGGTTATTTCTAATCACTGGGGTTTAGACATCATACTACTTCTCTGGTTAGAATGAAATCAGAGTCATTGTATAGCAGGAGTTGCTAGTTTTAAACATACTTAAAAAATCGACTACTATCTTGTAATTGCTTGATATCCGGTATGTTCAGTCTTTAAAGATGGCACAATCAATAAAAATATTTCACTATATAGCAAGCAGTCTTATATCTGATTATAGATGATTCTACTATATGACAATAGACCGTAGACGATTCTACTATATGACAATAGACTTTAGACGGTTCTACTATATGACAATAGACTTTAGACGGTTCTACTATATGACAATAGACTTTAGACGGTTCTCCTATATGACAATAGACTTTAGACGGTTGTACTATATATGACAATAGACTTTAGACGGTTCTACTATATGTCAATAGACTTTAGACGGTTGTACTATATGACAATAGACTGTAGACGATTCTACTATATGACAATAGACTTTAGACGGTTCTACTATATGACAATAGACTTTAGACGGTTCTACTATATGACAATAGACTTTAGACGGTTCTTCTATATGACAATAGACCGTAGACGGTTCTACTATATGACAATAGACTTTAGACGGTTCTACTATATGACAATATACTTTAGACGGTTCTACTATATGACAATAGACTTTAGACGGTTCTACTATATGACAATAGACCGTAGACGATTCTACTATATGACAAAAGACCGTAGACGATTCTACTATATGACAATAGACCGTAGACGATTCTACTATATGACAATAGACGTTAGACGGTTCTACTATATGACAATAGACTTTAGACGGTTCTACTATATGACAATAGACCTTATACGGTTCTACTATATGACAATAGACTTTATACCGTTATATTATATGACATTAGACCTTATACGGTTCTACTATATGACAATAGACCTTATACGGTTCTACTATATGACAATAGACTTTATACCGTTGTATATTTATTTATATTTATGGTTCATTACATCTGCACTGAGGTTGTTACTGCTATACAGCACATGTGGTGTCATGTTTAAGTCAGACCGAATGAACTGAAGCTTTTTATTCAGTTGGAATAATCCTTTAGAGTGAATGTCTGGTCCATGCCCAACTAGCTGCCAGACCTCCTTCCCTGCTATCCACTTAGCTGTGGTCAGTGGTGGAATCAGAGAAGACATTATGTCATAACGTGGAGCTAATTAAGCGCTGGGAATGTTTTGCCGTTCCGTCTAGTGTCTGTTCTGTATTACCCATGGTGCTGTAGGGCTGTAAAATGTGGTCACAGTGGTGATACGCCGCATAAATCACTTCCTTATTGAAGGCTTAATTTCTATTGGATTTGCTCCTGACTCACTGAAACCCAACTACACCCTGACCTTCACTCTAACCCCAACCAACCCAGCTACACCCTGACCTTCACTCTAACCCCAACCCAGCTACACCCTGACCTTCACTCTAACCCCAACCAACCCAACTACACCCGACCTTCACTCTAACCCCAACCAACCCAGCTACACCCTGACCTTCACTCTAACCCCAACCAACCCAGCTACACCCTGACCTTCACTCTAACCCCAACCAACCCAACTACACCCTGACCTTCACTCTAACCCCAACCAACCCAACTACACCCTGACCTTCACTCTAACCCCAACCCAGCTACACCCTGACCTTCACTCTAACCCCAACCAACCCAGCTACACCCCGACCTTCACTCTAACCCCAACCAACCCAGCTACACCCCGACCTTCACTCTAACCCCAACCAACCCAGCTACACCCTGACCTTCACTCTAACCCCAACCAACCCAACTACACCCTGACCTTCACTCTAACCCCAACCAACCCAGCTACACCCACTCTTGCTGGGCAATACTTATCTGCCAAACCCAGCCTCCAGGATCCAGACTAGGACCTTAAACCCATCCAATCCCTGGCCTTTTTCTCCTCCACAAACCGCCCCATGCTCCAGAAGTCCCCCTCACATATAATAGAATAATTATATATGCCATTTACCAGATGCTCTTATATCCATGTGACATCGTCATGCATAACCACAATCTGTGTGCGGCAAGCATCATGGTCTCATAGATCTTTCAGCCATAACCCCCGACCATCACCCCCACCGCTCCACTACACAACCACAACCCCAGAGGTGACAAAGGTTCTTACATCCATGGGTTCAACCATTGGCACGCATAATCTTTCACTTAAACAGCGGAATCAGTGCAACCAAAATATTGACGTTCATTAGCCAACTGCGTGTGAAAGCAGACCAGGATTACGTTCATCTGGTGTGGAGGCGTGCATAGAAATATAGGCTGCATTAAAATGCCACCATGTTCTTTTTAAAGAGCACTTAATTTGGCCCTTAGGAATCTGGTGAAAAGTAGTGTGATTGAATGTGTTTCCATTTAGGATGCAGAGCCAGCCAGTGTGTTAATGAACGACCACAAAGCCTGTCAGATCTGAGCTACGATCGTCAGGAGGAGTGCCGGACTTTCAGACTGCTGAGGTTAGATCATGTTTCATCTTCTTGAAAGGCCTAAATATCCTTAGACAGGGGCCTTGCTTTAACACATTCTCCCTACTGCGGAGCTCACCAGCAGGAATGTATTAAGAGCAAGATGTGGTTCACTCCGTTTCTCACTAGTTTAAAGTATTTTATCAGAATTTTTTGGGGTGTCTTGTTGTTTCTAATCTGTTCCTGATCCTGTGAGAGATGAGAGAGGTGCATTGTGGTCTTTCTGAGAGAGTTGTTCTGCAACAATTATTTTATTTTTTAATGTTATGAATGTGTGTTAGTTCTATGGTGAGGAAATGTTCTGCACAGTGACTTAAAACTTGGTATTTTCATGCAGCATGATGAACACACAGAGTTACGTTTTCATCCAATTCTGAACCATGCATAAAAGGCAACCAAACAAGAGAAACAGCGCCCCCCTAAATTACTGTCTGGGGGAACGTGTGTATGACATGCCAATCTTGTTTTTGCCTATAAGCATATTCAGACTACTGTATTGATGTCTAGTTGTGAGGTAACACGACTGAACCAGTCAGTAGATATATGGTTAAACTTAAATGAGCCCCAAACCCTAACCTTAACCCTAACCCAATGAAGAGGGTTAGCCCCAAACCTTAACCCTAACCCAATGAAGAGGGTTAGCCCCAAACCCTAACACAATGAAGAGGGTTAGCCCCTAACCCAGTGAAGAGGGTTAGCCCCAAACCCGAACCTTAACCCAATGAAGAGGGTTAGGCCCTAACCCAGTGAAGAGGGTTAGCCCCAAACCCGAACCTTAACCCAATGAAGAGGGTTAGGCCCTAACCCAGTGAAGAGGGTTAGCCCCAAACCATAACCCAGTGAAGAGGGTTAGCCCCAAACCCTAACACAATGAAGAGGGTTAGCCCCAAACCCTAACCTTAACCCTAACCCAATGAAGAGGGTTAGCCCCAAACCCTAACACAATGAAGAGGGTTAGCCCCAAACACAATGAAGAGGGTTAGCCCCAAACCCTAACCTTAACCCTATTCACTTATATTAAGCTTAATATAAGTGTATACTATTGATACTCCCAACAATAAGCTTAGTATAAGTGTATACTATTGATACTCCCAACAATAAGCTTAGTATAAGTGTATACTATTGATACTCCAATAATAAGATTAATACAAGTGTATACTATTGATACTCCCAACAATAAGCTTAATATAAGTGTATACTATTGATACTCCAACAATAAGCTTAGTATAAGTGTATACTATCGATACTCCCAACAATAAGCTTAATATAAGTGTATACTATTGATACTCCCAACAATAAGCTTAATATAAGTGTATACTATTGATACTCCCAACAATAAGCTTAATATAAGTGTATACTATTGATACTCCCAACAATAAGCTTAGTATAAGTGTATACTATTGATACTCCCAACAATAAGCTTAATATAAGTGTATACTATTGATACTCCCAACAATAAGCTTAATATAAGTGTATACTATTGATACTCCCAACAATAAGCTTAATATAAGTGTATACTATTGATACTCCCAACAATAAGCTTAGTATAAGTGTATACTATCGATACTCCCAACAATAAGCTTAATATAAGTGTATACTATCGATACTCCCAACAATAAGCTTAATATAAGTGTATACTATTGATACTCCAACAATAAGCTTAGTATAAGTGTATACTATTGATACTCCAACAATATGCTTAATATAAGTGTATACTATTGATACTCAAATAGCCGTGTGTGTTTTGTCTCCGGCTATGCCGATGGCTGCCAGGTTGGTTCTGTGGCTGCTCGGCAGAAGCCTCTGTTTTCCTTAACTAGAACAATGTCTGTCGAATATGTGACATTTGAATATTGAATGAAACCTTTCGTGTGTGTAGTCTCTGTCTTTTGATGCCTCTGAGATTCTGTTGTGACATTCGTTTCATCTTACTGAAACAGGAAACCACTCGCTGAGAACTAAACACCAATCCTGACATTCTGCTTGTCTCAGGAAGGCAATATGCTTTATTTATGACTGCTTGTTATGTACATTTACAATCAATACATTCATTAGTGGAGGAAAATGTCAAACCTAAATTGCTCCGCGGACGTGTTTTAAACAGTATTTAAACAGTATCTGGCTGTTTGTTAACAAAAAATGGTTCTCTGTGGTGTAACAAGCCCAGATGCAATGTTTTAATTAAAAAGCTGAAAGTTAATACAACGTTTTTAGTCCAATGTCTCATCAGGAATGTATAAAATATACATTTTAGAAACCAATACATATTAATCTGTTTCATGAGAGAGATAAGGATATTTTTCAGCTAACAGTAAAATCAACCAAAATATGTTTATAAAGCCATCACAAGGCATATATGGTTGTTTTCTTCAAACTACTGTCAATTACTGGGTCGTTGAAAAGGTAGATATCCACAAAGACTAGAGGTATTGTATGTTGGTCTTTATTTTTAACCTTGTTGGTTTGGAAGTTGGACTGTCTGTTTCTCCTTGGAACATAAAAGCTGTGGAAGCTCTATAGGCGTTCACATAAGACAACAATGGCATTGGCTGACTAGTGAGTCCTGGTTCTTTTGGGTCATCAGATTTGCTGGGTGGTCAATTCTACTGGGCTGTTTGTTTTACTTAGTGGTCAGTTCTATTCGGTTGTAAGTTCAACTGGGTCATCAGTTCTACTGTGTCACCAGGGTCATTGGTTCTATTGGGTTAATAGTTCTACTGTGTCCCCGGGGTCATTGGTTCTATTGGGTTAATAGTTCTACTGTGTCCCCGGGATCATTGGTTCTATTGGGTTAATAGTTCTACTGTGTCCCGGGGTCATTGGTTCTATTGGGTTAATAGTTCTACTGTGTCCCCGGGGTCATTGGTTCTATTGGGTTAATAGTTCTACTGTGTCACCGGGGTCATTGGTTCTATTGGGTTAATAGTTCTACTGTGTCACCGGGGTCATTGGTTCTATTGGGTTAATAGTTCTACTGTGTCACCGGGGTCATTGGTTCTATTGGGTTAATAGTTCTACTGTGTCACCGGGGTCATTGGTTCTATTGGGTTAATAGTTCTACTGTGTCCCCGGGGTCATTGGTTCTTTTGGGTTAATAGTTCTACTGTGTCCCCGGGGTCATTGGTTCTATTGGGTTAATAGTTCTACTGTGTCCCCGGGGTCATTGGTTCTATTGGGTTAATAGTTCTACTGTGTCCCCGGGGTCATTGGTTCTATTGGGTTAATAGTTCTACTGTGTCACCGGGCTCATTGGTTCTATTGGGTTAATAGTTCTGTGTCCCCGGGGTCATTGGTTCTATTGGGTTAATAGTTCTACTGTGTCCCCGGGGTCATTGGTTCTATTGGGTTAATAGTTCTACTGTGTCACCGGGGTCATTGGTTCTATTAGGTTAATAGTTCTACTGTGTCACCGGGGTCTTTGGTTCTATTGGGTTAATAGTTCTACTGTGTCCCCGGGTCATTGGTTCTATTGGGTTAATAGTTCTACTGTGTCACCGGGCTCATTGGTTCTATTGGGTTAATAGTTCTGTGTCCCCGGGGTCATTGGTTCTATTGGGTTAATAGTTCTACTGTGTCACCGGGGTCATTGGTTCTATTGGGTTAATAGTTCTACTGTGTCCCCGGGGTCATTGGTTCTATTGGGTTAATAGTTCTACTGTGTCACCGGGGTCATTGGTTCTATTGGGTTAATAGTTCTACTGTGTCACCGGGGTCATTGGTTCTATTGGGTTAATAGTTCTACTGTGTCCCCGGGGTCATTGGTTCTATTGGGTTAATAGTTCTACTGTGTCACCGGGGTCATTGGTTCTATTGGGTTAATAGTTCTACTGTGTCACCGGGGTCATTGGTTCTATTGGGTTAATAGTTCTACTGTGTCCCCGGGGTCATTGGTTCTATTGGGTTAATAGTTCTACTGTGTCCCGGGGTCATTGGTTCTATTGGGTTAATAGTTCTACTGTGTCCCCGGGGTCATTGGTTCTATTGGGTTAATAGTTCTACTGTGTCCCCGGGGTCATTGGTTTTATTGGGTTAATAGTTCTACTGTGTCACCGGGGTCATTGGTTCTATTGGGTTAATAGTTCTACTGTGTCCCCGGGGTCATTGGTTCTATTGGGTTAATAGTTCTACTGTGTCACCGGGGTCATTGGTTCTATTGGGTTAATAGTTCTACTGTGTCCCCGGGGTCGATGGTTCTATTGGGTTAATAGTTCTACTGTGTCCCCGGGGTCATTGGTTCTATTGGGTTAATAGTTCTACTGTGTCCCCGGGGTCATTGGTTCTATTGGGTTAATAGTTCTACTGTGTCCCCGGGGTCATTGGTTCTATTGGGTTAATAGTTCTACTGTGTCACCGGGGTCATTGGTTCTATTGGGTTAATAGTTCTACTGTGTCCCCGGGGTCATTGGTTCTATTGGGTTAATAGTTCTACTGTGTCCCCGGGGTCATTGGTTCTATTGGGTTAATAGTTCTACTGTGTCACCGGGGTCATTGGTTCTATTGGGTTAATAGTTCTACTGTGTCACCAGGGTCTTTGGTTCTATTGGGTTAATAGTTCTACTGTGTCACCAGGGTCATTGGTTCTATTGGGTTAATAGTTCTACTGTGTCACCAGGGTCATTGGTTCTATCGGGTCGTTAGTTTTACAGTATTTTTCTTGTTCATTTGTTGACTGCCCTGTAGACACCCCTGTAGACTGTAGACTTTCCTGTAGACCTCTCCTATGAACTGGTCTGTAGACTGCCTTGTAGACATACCCTGGTTTAAAGAAAGCTCACTGTTCATTAGTATCTGCGTCTCTTCTCCCCACCTCCTCTCTCTCTCTCTCCTCTCTTGTCCTCTCTCTCCTCTCTTGTCCTCTCTCTCATCTCTTGTCCTCTCTCTCTCTCTCCTCTCTCGTCCTCTCTCTCTCCTCTCTTGTCCTCTCTCTCTTTCCTCTCTCTCTCCTCTCCTCTCCTCTCTCTCCTCTCTCACTCTCTCTCCTCTCTCTCTCTCTCTCTCTCCTCTCTTGTCCTCTCTCTCCTCTCTTGTCCTCTCTCTCCTCTCTTGTCCTCTCTCTCTCCTCTCTCGTCCTCTCTCTCTCCTCTCTTGTCCTCTCTCTCTTTCCTCTCTTGTACTCCCTCTTTCAGCTCATGTTTAATGCAGAGTGTCTCTGTCTCCATATTGATTTGTAAATGTACACCATGTGTGTTTATCTAAGAAGGACTAGCTTGTGGCGAATTAGCATAGCAGAACCATTGAGCTCCTTACCCTGACTGGTTGGTTGTCTTGGTGACTGCCTGGCTGACTGACTTCCTGACTGACAGTCTGAGTAACTGGCTGGCTGGCTGACTGATTGGGAGACTAATGGGATGAGAGAGAGATTGAGGAGAAAGTGAGAGAAAGTGTGTGATGAGCATGCAAAGCAAGTAACAGGACATGGGGTTAAGAGTCAGAGTTGGTTCCTAATAGAAATAGATTAGTAACTGTGTCAGTGAGGGTTCATAACCCATTTATAACCCATTCAACATAGAAATAGATTAGTAACTGTGTCAGTGAGGGTTCATAACCCATTTATAACCCATTCAACATAGAAATAGATTAGTAACTGTGTCAGTGAGGGTTCATAACCCATTTGTAACCCATTCAACATAGAAATAGATTAGTAACTGTGTCAGTGAGAGTTCATAACCCATTTATAACCCATTCAACATAGAAATAGATTAGTAACTGTGTCAGTGAGGGTTCATAACCCATTTATAACCCATTCAACATAGAAATAGATTAGTAACTGTGTCAGTGAGGGTTCATAACCCATTTATAACCCATTCAACATAGAAATAGATTAGTAACTGTGTCAGTGAGGGTTCATAACCCATTTATAACCCATTCAACATAGAAATAGATTAGTAACTGTGTCAGTGAGGGTTCATAACCCATTTATAACCCATTCAACATAGAAATAGATTAGTAACTGTGTCAGTGAGGGTTCATAACCCATTTATAACCCATTCAACATAGAAATAGATTAGTAACTGTGTCAGTGAGGGTTCATAACCCATTTATAACCCATTCAACATAGAAATAGATTAGTAACTGTGTCAGTGAGGGTTCATAACCCATTTATAACCCATTCAACATATTAGTAGATTAGTAACTGTGTCAGTGAGGGTTCATAACCCATTTATAACCCATTCAACATAGAAATAGATTAGTAACTGTGTCAGTGAGGGTTCATAACCCATTTATAACCCATTCAACATATTAGTAGATTAGTAACTGTGTCAGTGAGGGTTCATAACCCATTTATAACCCATTTATAACCCCTTCAACATAGTAATAGATTAGTAACAGTTGTAGTGTAGGTTCATAACTCATTGAACATATAATTTATATTTGGCAAACACCTTTAGAACGATTTAGAAACGATTTATATTTTTTGTCTTGGTTACTTTAAACTTTGTAGCCCTTCAATTAAGTCTTTCATTCTCACTTCTAATCTCTGTTTCTCTCTCTCTGTTTCTCCCATTTCTCTCTGTTTCTCTCTCTCTGTTTCTCCCATTTCTCTCTGTTTCTCTCTCTCTGTTTCTCCCATTTCTCTCTGTTTCTCTCCCTCTGTTTCTCCCATTTCTCTCTGTTTCTCTCTCTCTGTTTCTCCCATTTCTCTCTGTTTCTCTCCCTCTGTTTCTCCCATTTCTCTCTGTTTCTCTCTCTCTGTTTCTCCCATTTCTCTCTGTTTCTCTCTCTCTGTTTCTCCCATTTCTCTCTGTTTCTCTCTCTCTGTTTCTCCTATTTCTCTCTGTTTCTCTGTCTGTTTCTCTCTCTCTGTTTCTCCCATTTCTCTCTGTTTCTCTCTCTCTGTTTCTCCCATTTCTCTCTGTTTCTCTGTCTGTTTCTCTCTCTCTGTTTCTCCCATTTCTCTCTTTTTCTCTCCCTCTGTTTCATCCACTTACTCTCTTGTCTCTTCTCTGTTTATTTCTCTCTGCGTCTTTCTGCAGTACCATGATTGTGGGCTAGAGGGTGCTGTATGGTTACAAGCCAGTTGGATGCTAATGTTTTTTTCTCTCTCTCTCCCTCTATCTTCACTAGCTGGGCTGGTCACATGGGGAGAGGAGCCGTTTAAAATGCTTTAGTCTCCTCAGTCAGAGCAGAGCCAGACACTGAGAGAGGCACCCAGCTCACAGCTTGTCCTGCTTACACACACACATTTACTTACCCATCTACAGCACTGCAACTTTCAGGATTGGATCAACGCACATACACATCTCCAGAGGACGGGAGGAAAGGAGTGACAAGCAGCGTGTAGAAGCACACACCATCTTTCAGTGAGTCCATATCTGTGCCTTGTGTCCCTGGCTGTGTTGTGTTTGTCTGATGTAGAAGCGGCATTTCAATGACGTCCTCATGTCTTTGTAACAATATGGTTTCAGTAGTAGCTTGTAGGATGAATGGGTGCTGCTCAGACCACATGGAACTACTGCTTCTATCATGTCATTTGGAGCTTCAGTGTCTCTGATGTGATTCA
>CM055736.1:23140816-23180810 GCA_029465975.1 Dallia pectoralis | reverse complement strand
GTCTTGCATCTCCTCTTTTTATCATTCATCTCCTTTTTCCACATTCTGTCCATCCACCTTTCTTGCTCTGACATAATTTTCCTCCTGTTTCTCATTTTCTAAATCCCTCCGAATGTCTTAACAGCACTTTGTGAGCTTGGGGTGTTGTCTGAATAGCTAGCCCTTCTGTCAGCCAGCCAGTCAGGTCATCTTGTCAGTCAGCCAGTCAGTTAGCCATTCAGCTAGTCATTTAGCCAGCTAGCCAGTTAGCCATTCAGCTAGTCATTTAGCCAGCTAGCCAGTTAGCCATTCAGCTAGTCATTTAGCCAGCTAGCCAGTTAGCCATTCATCTAGTCATTTAGCCAGCTAGCCAGTTAGCCATTCATCTAGTCATTTAGCCAGCTAGCCAGTTAGCCATTCAGCTAGTCATTTAGTCAGCTAGCCAGTTAGCCATTCATCTAGTCATTTAGCCAGCTAGCCAGTTAGACATTCAGCTAGTCATTTAGTCAGCCAGTCAGTTAGCCATTCAGCTAGTTATTTAGCCAGCCAGCCAGTTAGCCATTCAGCTAGTCATTTAGCCAGCCAGTCAGTTAGCCATTCAGCTAATTATTTAGCCAGCCAGTCAGTTAGCCATTCAGCTAGTCATTTAGCCAGCTAGCCAGTTAGCCATTCAGCTAGTCATTTAGCCAGCCAGTCAGTTAGCCATTCAGCTAATTATTTAGCCAGCCAGTCAGTTAGCCATTCAGCTAGTCATTTAGCCAGCTAGCCAGTTAGCCATTCAGCTAGTCATTTAGCCAGCTAGCAAGTTAGCCATTCAGCTAGTCATTTAGCCAGCTAGCCAGTTAGCCATTCAGCTAGTCATTTAGCCAGCCAGTCAGTTAGCCATTCAGCTAGTCATTTAGCCAGCTAGCCAGTCAGCCAAACAGCCAAACAGCCAGACATTTATTTTTTAAGGAGGCAAATGTTTACGGAAGGAAAGGAGGGTTTAGAAAACAATGGTTTTAGGTTATAAGATGAACGGTTAAGAAAAATAAATAAGGATGGAAGGTGAGAGAGTTGGGGTTTGTCAAAAAGCATTACTTAACACCAATAATAAAGCTTGTTTTACACTGGTGCCATATTACCTTTATGTGGCATTACTTAACACCAATAATAAAGCTTGTTTTACACTGGTGCCATGTTACCTGTATGTGGCATTACTTAACACCAATAATAAAGCTTGTTTTACACTGGTGCCATATTATCTTTATGTGGCATTACTTAACACCAATAATAAAGCTTGTTTTACACTGGTGCCATATTACCTTTATGTGGCATTACTTAACACCAATAATAAAGCTTGTTTTACACTGGTGCCATGTTACCTTTATGTGGCATTACTTAACACCAATAATAAAGCTTGTTTTACACTGGTGCCATATTATCTTTATGTGGCATTACTTAACACCAATAATAAAGCTTGTTTTACACTGGTGCCATATTCCCTTTATGTGGCATTACTTAACACCAATAATAAAGCTTGTTTTACACTGGTGCCATATTACCTTTATGTGGCATTACTTAACACCAATAATTAAGCTTGTTTTACACTGGTGCCATATTACCTTTATGTGGCATTACTTAACACCAATAATAAAGCTTGTTTTACACTGGTGCCATATAACCTTTATGTGGCATTACTTAACACCAATAATAAAGCTTGTTTTACACTGGTGCCATATTACCTTTATGTGGCATTACTTAACACCAATAATAAAGCTTGTTTTACACTGGTGCCATATTACCTTTATGTGGCATTACTTAACACCAATAATAAAGCTTGTTTTACACTGGTGCCATATTACCTTTATGTGGCATTACTTAACACCAATAATAAAGCTTGTTTTACACTGGTGCCATATTATCTTTATGTGGCATTACTTAACACCAATAATAAAGCTTGTTTTACACTGGTGCCATATTCCCTTTATGTGGCATTACTTAACACCAATAATAAAGCTTGTTTTACACTGGTGCCATATTACCCTTGTGTGGCATTACTTAACACCAATAATAAAGCTTGTTTTACACTGGTGCCATATTACCTTTATGTGGCATTACTTAACACCAATAATAAAGCTTGTTTTACACTGGTGCCATATAACCTTTATGTGGCATTACTTAACACCAATAATAAAGCTTGTTTTACACTGGTGCCATATTACCTTTATGTGGCATTACTTAACACCAATAATAAAGCTTGTTTTACACTGGTGCCATATTACCTTTATGTGGCATTACTTAACACCCATAATAAAGCTTGTTTTACACTGGTGCCATATTACCTTTATGTGGCATTACTTAACACCAATAATAAAGCTTGTTTTACACTGGTGCCATATTATCTTTATGTGGCATTACTTAACACCAATAATAAAGCTTGTTTTACACTGTTGCCATATTCCCTTTATGTGGCGTTACTTAACACCAATAATAAAGCTTGTTTTACACTGGTGCCATATTCCCTTTATGTGGCATTATTTAACACCAATAATAAAGCTTGTTTTACACTGGTGCCATATTCCCTTTATGTGGCATTACTTAACACCAATAATAAAGCTTGTTTTACACTGGTGCCATATTACCTTTATGTGGCATTACTTAACACCAATAATAAAGCTTGTTTTACACTGGTGCCATATTATCTTTATGTGGCATTACTTAACACCAATAATAAAGCTTGTTTTACACTGGTGCCATATTACCTTTATGTGGCATTACTTAACACCCATAATAAAGCTTGTTTTACACTGGTGCCATATTCCCTTTATGTGGCATTACTTAACACCAATAATAAAGCTTGTTTTACACTGGTGCCATATTACCTTTATGTGGCATTACTTAACACCAATAATAAAGCTTGTTTTACACTGGTGCCATATTACCTTTGTGGCATTACTTAACACCAATAATAAAGCTTGTTTTACACTGGTGCCATATTATCTTTGTGGCATTACTTAACACCAATAATAAAGCTTGTTTTACACTGGTGCCATATTACCTTTATGTGGCATTACTTAACACCAATAATAAAGCTTGTTTTACACTGGTGCCATATTCCCTTTATGTGGCATTACTTAACACCAATAATAAAGCTTGTTTTACACTGGTGCCATATAACCTTTATGTGGCATTACTTAACACCAATAATAAAGCTTGTTTTACACTGGTGCCATATTACCTTTATGTGGCATTACTTAACACCAATAATAAAGCTTGTTTTACACCAGTAGCATATTCCCTTTATGTGGCATTACTTAACACCTATAATAAAGCTTGTTTTACACCAGTAGCATATTCCCTTTATGTGGCATTACTTAACACCTATAACAAAGCGCTTATGGTATCCATCGCTAGAGGTGTTCAGTTTCAACATACTGGTAATTCTCATCTTCTTACCTCGTAGTAATTTGTTTTTATGGTTGAATCAAAACAAAGGTAAAGTAAAACTGTTATAATATTTACCTTGACATACTTACTCTCTAGATCAACATGCTCAACCAGATGTCAGGGTTACAAATGATCAAAGAGAGAAAAAGGGGTGGGTCGAGAAGGGGGAGAGTGGGCAGGAGGGTGTAACGGGGGGCAAGATGGAAATGAGGGGGAGAAAGTGGAATGGGAGAGTAGAGGAGATGATTGAACCCAGAGACTGAACCCAGAGACTGAGGAGATGACTGAACCCAGAGACTGAGGAGATGACTGAACTCAGAGACTGAGGAGATGACTGAACCCAGAGACTGAGGAGATGACTGAACCCAGAGACTGAACCCAGAGACTGAGGAGATGACTGAACCCAGAGACTGAGGAGATGACTGAACCCAGAGACTGAACCCAGAGACTGAGGAGATGACTGAACCCAGAGACTGAGGAGATGACTGAACCCAGAGACTGAACCCAGAGACAGAGGAGATGACTGAACCCAGAGACTGAACCCAGAGACAGAGGAGATGACTGAACCCAGAGACTGAACCCAGAGACTGAGGAGATGACTGAACCCAGAGACAGAGGAGATGACTGAACCCAGAGACTGAGGAGATGACTGAACCCAGAGACAGAGGAGATGACTGAACCCAGAGACAGAGGAGAGGACTGAACCCGGGAGACTGAACCCAGAGACTGAACCCAGAGATTGAACCCAGAGACTGAACCGAAACGTCTCTGTTCCTCATGGCTGTATTACGACTCACATGCATTGCAGGTTGTATCTCTTCTCACAGTTCCACAGTTCTGAATGAGCTTGTCTCTAGACCTTGGTGCTGTGTGTCGTGTGTGTGTGTGTGTGTGTGTGTGTTTGCGCGCGTGTGTGTTTGCGCGCGTGTGTGTTTGCGCGCGTGTGTATTTGTGTTTGCGTGCGTGTGTATTTGTGTTTGCGAGCGTGTGCATAAGAGCTCAGATGTGTCTTCTAAGAGTGCTGCTGTTAAATGAAGGCAGAGAGGGAACAAACATGTTTATTTAGCAGGTTTAATCTCCCCTTCAAGGTTCTCATCCACACCCTGCTAGTAAGGCTATCAGTATTTAACCCTTCAAGGATGTGTCGCAGAGTGGCAGTACTTCCCATTCAGAGATTAATTAGGGGGCTTTTGTTGGTCGTGATCCAACACTTTCTCACTAAATAAACGTTACTACCAAGTACATGAGCATATTCCGATCCTCACGTGAACTACTTCACCCGTGGATATGTGTCAGTGCTATTAGCTTGTGGATATGTGTCAGTGCTATTAGCTTGTGGATATGTGTCAGTGCTATTAGCTTGTGGATATGTGTCAGTGCTATTAGCTTGTGGATATGTGTCAGTGCTATTAGCTTGTGAATATGTGTCAGTGCTATTAGCTTGTGGATATGTGTCAGTGCTATTAGCTTGTGGATATGTGTCAGTGCTATTAGCTTGTGGATATGTGTCAGTGCTATTAGCTTGTGGATATGTGTCAGTGCTATTAGCTTGTGGATATATGTCAGTGCTATTAGATTGTGGATATGTGTCAGTGCTATTAGCTTGTGGATATGTGTCAGTGCTATTAGCTTGTGGATATGTGTCAGTGCTATTAGCTTGTGGATATGTGTCAGTGCTATTAGCTTGTGGATACGTGTCAGTGCTATTAGCTTGTGAATATGTGTCAGTGCTATTAGCTTGTGAATATGTGTCAGTGCTATTAGCTTGTGGATACGTGTCAGTGCTATTAGCTTGTGGATACGTGTCAGTGCTTTTAGCTTGTGGATACGTGTCAGTGCTATTAGCTTGTGGATATGTGTCAGTATTAGCTTGTGGATATGTGTCAGTGCTATTAGCTTGTGGATATGTGTCAGTGCTATTAGCTTGTGGATATGTGTCAGTGCTATTAGCTTGTGGATATGTGTCAGTGCTATTAGCTTGTGGATATGTGTCAGTGCTATTAGCTTGTGGATATGTGTCAGTGCTATTAGCTTGTGGATATGTGTCAGTGCTATTAGCTTGTGGATATGTGTCAGTGCTATTAGCTTGTGGATATGTGTCAGTGCTATTAGCTTGTGGATATGTGTCAGTGCTATTAGCTTGTGGATATGTGTCAGTGCTATTAGCTTGTGGATTTGTGTCAGTGCTATTAGATTGTGAATATGTGTCAGTGCTATTAGCTTGTGAATATGTGTCAGTGCTATTAGCTTGTGAATATGTGTCAGTGCTATTAGCTTGTGGATATGTGTCAGTGCTATTAGCTTGTGAATATGTGTCAGTGCTATTAGCTTGTGGATATGTGTCAGTGCTATTAGCTTGTGGATATGTGTCAGTGCTATTAGCTTGTGGATATGTGTCAGTGCTATTAGCTTGTGGATATGTGTCAGTGCTATTAGCTTGTGGATATGTGTCAGTGCTATTAGCTTGTGGATATGTGTCAGTGCTATTAGCTTGTGGATATGTGTCAGTGCTATTAGCTTGTGGATATGTGTCAGTGCTATTAGCTTGTGGATATGTGTCAGTGCTATTAGCTTGTGGATATGTGTCAGTGCTATTAGCTTGTGGATACGTGTCAGTGCTATTAGCTTGTGGATACGTGTCAGTGCTATTAGCTTGTGGATACGTGTCAGTGCTATTAGCTTGTGAATATGTGTCAGTGCTATTAGCTTGTGAATATGTGTCAGTGCTATTAGCTTGTGGATATGTGTCAGTGCTATTAGCTTGTGAATATGTGTCAGTGCTATTAGCTTGTGGATATGTGTCAGTGCTATTAGCTTGTGGATATGTGTCAGTGCTATTAGCTTGTGAATATGTGTCAGTGCTATTAGCTTGTGAATATGTGTCAGTGCTATTAGCTTGTGGATATGTGTCAGTGCTATTAGCTTGTGAATATGTGTCAGTGCTATTAGCTTGTGGATATGTGTCAGTGCTATTAGCTTGTGGATATGTGTCAGTGCTATTAGCTTGTGGATATGTGTCAGTGCTATTAGCTTGTGGATATGTGTCAGTGCTATTAGCTTGTGGATATATGTCAGTGCTATTAGATTGTGGATATGTGTCAGTGCTATTAGCTTGTGGATATGTGTCAGTGCTATTAGCTTGTGGATATGTGTCAGTGCTATTAGCTTGTGGATATGTGTCAGTGCTATTAGCTTGTGGATACGTGTCAGTGCTATTAGCTTGTGAATATGTGTCAGTGCTATTAGCTTGTGAATATGTGTCAGTGCTATTAGCTTGTGGATACGTGTCAGTGCTATTAGCTTGTGGATACGTGTCAGTGCTTTTAGCTTGTGGATACGTGTCAGTGCTATTAGCTTGTGGATATGTGTCAGTGCTATTAGCTTGTGGATATGTGTCAGTGCTATTATATGTGCTGCTGTGGATATGTGTCAGTGCTATTAGCTTGTGGATATGTGTCAGTGCTATTAGCTTGTGGATATGTGTCAGTGCTATTAGCTTGTGGATATGTGTCAGTGCTATTAGCTTGTGGATATGTGTCAGTGCTATTAGCTTGTGGATATGTGTCAGTGCTATTAGCTTGTGGATATGTGTCAGTGCTATTAGCTTGTGGATATGTGTCAGTGCTATTAGCTTGTGGATATGTGTCAGTGCTATTAGCTTGTGGATATGTGTCAGTGCTATTAGCTTGTGGATATGTGTCAGTGCTATTAGCTTGTGGATATGTGTCAGTGCTATTAGCTTGTGAATATGTGTCAGTGCTATTAGCTTGTGAATATGTGTCAGTGCTATTAGCTTGTGGATATGTGTCAGTGCTATTAGCTTGTGGATATGTGTCAGTGCTATTAGCTTGTGGATATGTGTCAGTGCTATTAGCTTGTGGATATGTGTCAGTGCTATTAGCTTGTGGATATGTGTCAGTGCTATTAGCTTGTGGATATGTGTCAGTGCTATTAGCTTGTGGATATGTGTCAGTGCTATTAGCTTGTGGATATGTGTCAGTGCTATTAGCTTGTGGATATGTGTCAGTGCTATTAGCTTGTGGATATGTGTCAGTGCTATTAGCTTGTGGATATGTGTC
The DNA here is from genome assembly GCA_029465975.1 of Dallia pectoralis. Classification (NCBI taxonomy): domain Eukaryota; kingdom Metazoa; phylum Chordata; class Actinopteri; order Esociformes; family Umbridae; genus Dallia; species Dallia pectoralis. Next base: position 23,173,323 of record CM055736.1, on the reverse strand, counting down.
AGTGCTATTAGCTTGTGAATATGTGTCAGTGCTATTAGCTTGTGGATATGTGTCAGTGCTATTAGCTTGTGGATATGTGTCAGTGCTATTAGCTTGTGGATATGTGTCAGTGCTATTAGCTTGTGGATACGTGTCAGTGCTATTAGCTTGTGAATATGTGTCAGTGCTATTAGCTTGTGAATATGAGTCAGTGCTATTAGCTTGTGGATATGTGTCAGTGCTATTAGCTTGTGGATATGTGTCAGTGCTATTAGCTTGTGGATATGTGTCAGTGCTATTAGCTTGTGGATATGTGTCAGTGCTATTAGCTTGTGGATATGTGTCAGTGCTATTAGCTTGTGGATATGTGTCAGTGCTATTAGCTTGTGGATATGTGTCAGTGCTATTAGCTTGTGAATATGTGTCGGTGCTATTAGCTTGTGAATATGTGTCAGTGCTATTAGCTTGTGGATATGTGTCAGTGCTATTAGCTTGTGGATATGTGTCAGTGCTATTAGCTTGTGGATATGTGTCAGTGCTATTAGCTTGTGGATATGTGTCAGTGCTATTAGCTTGTGGATATGTGTCAGTGCTATTAGCTTGTGGATATGTGTCAGTGCTATTAGCTTGTGGATATGTGTCAGTGCTATTAGCTTGTGGATATGTGTCAGTGCTATTAGCTTGTGAATATGTGTCAGTGCTATTAGCTTGTGAATATGTGTCAGTGCTATTAGCTTGTGGATATGTGTCAGTGCTATTAGCTTGTGGATATGTGTCAGTGCTATTAGCTTGTGGATATGTGTCAGTGCTATTAGCTTGTGGATATGTGTCAGTGCTATCAGCTTGTGGATATGTGTCAGTGCTATTAGCTTGTGGATATGTGTCAGTGCTATTAGCTTGTGGATATGTGTCAGTGCTATTAGCTTGTGGATATGTGTCAGTGCTATTAGCTTGTGGATATGTGTCAGTGCTATTAGCTTGTGGATATGTGTCAGTGCTATTAGCTTGTGGATATGTGTCAGTGCTATTAGCTTGTGGATATGTGTCAGTGCTATTAGCTTGTGGATATGTGTCAGTGCTATTAGCTTGTGGATATGTGTCAGTGCTATTAGCTTGTGGATATGTGTCAGTGCTATTAGCTTGTGGATATGTGTCAGTGCTATTAGCTTGTGGATATGTGTCAGTGCTATTAGCTTGTGGATATGTGTCAGTGCTATTAGCTTGTGGATATGTGTCCAGAGAGGCCCAGAGAAGACTTCTTTTGTAACATGAAAGGTCATGGTGCTATGGTTGTAGTACAGTCAGCCCCAAGCTAAGCTAGTACAGAGATACATAGGGCCTACAGTCTTATTACCCAGCAATCCCATTTCCTGTATTTAGTACTTGGAGCTTTGTGGAGCTGTTTATTTTGGAGCTTTTTGAAGCTTTAAATCTCTCGTGGCTTTGTGGAGCTTTTTGGATGTCTTGTGGCTTTGTGGAGCTTTTTGGATGTCTTGTGGCTTTGTGGAGCTATTTGGATGTCTTATGGCTTTGTGGAGCTATTTGGATGTCTTATGGCTTTGTGGAGCTATTTGGATGTCTTATGGCTTTGTGGAGCTATTTGGATGTCTTGTGGCTTTGTGGAGCTATTTGGATGTCTTATGGCTTTGTGGAGCTATTTGGATGTCTTGGATCTTTGTTTTGCTGTAAGAGGGGGAGACTGTGTCCTCCTTTGCTTTCCTTTCTAGCTGCCAACCGGAGGGCTTTTAATCTATTAACGGCAGATCCTTAAACACTAATCAATGCAGCCTTTTATATTTCCATTAAGACAGAGAGGAAATGAATAAATAAATCATGTTGGCTGAGTAGCTGGAGGTGATCTGGTCGCATCTCAAACATGCATCTTTCACTCATCTCCTCTCCCCTCATTTCCTCTCCTTTCCCGAGTTCACATAGCTGCTCGCCTTTAGACTAATTTGACACTATTTTAAAGTGCGCGTTGGTTTATTAGCAATGCCTCTTTTGATAGCATTCAGCACGCTTCATTACAAGTGAAAAAGAAAAGGCAGAACTGTAGGCAGAGGCAGGCTTTCTATCTAATGCATTAGCATCTATCTATGCATTAGCATTAGCATCTATCTATTCATAAGCATTAGCATCTATCTATGCATTAGCATCTATCTATGCATTAGCATCTATCTATGCATTAGCATTAGAATCTATCTATGCATTAACATTAGCATCTATCTATGCATTAACATTAGCATCTATCTATGCATTAACATTAGCATCTATCTATGCATTAACATTACCACCTATCTATGCATTAGCATTAGCACCTATCTATGCATTAGCATTAGCACCTATCTATGCATTAACATTAGCATCTATCTATGTATTAACATTAGCATCTATCTATGCATTAGCATTAGCACCTATCTATGCATTAGCATTAGCACCTATCTATGCATTAGCATTAGCACCTATCTATGCATTAGCATCAGCACCTATCTATGTATTAGCATCAGCACCTATCTATGCATTATTATTAGCACTTATCTATGCATTAGCATTAGCATATATCTATCCATTAACATTGGCATCTATCTATGCATTAGCATCCTGTTACTAGTTGTAATAGTAGAAGTGGTAATATTATTATATTATTAGTTGTAATAGTAGAAGTGGTAGTATTATTATATTATTAGTTGTAATAGTAGAAGTGGTAGTATTATGATATTATTAGTTGTAATAGTAGTAGTGGTGGTATTATTCTTATATCCTTAGTTATTATAATAGTAGTAGTGATAGTATTATTATATTATTAGTTGTAATAGTACAAGTGGTAGTATTATTATATTATTAGTTGTAATAGTAGACGTCGTAGTATTATAATTTTATTAGTTGTAATAGTAGTAGTGGTAGTATTATTATAGTATTAGTTGTAATAGTAGAATTGGTAGCATTATTATAGTATTAGTAGAAGTGATAGTATTATTATATTATTAGTTGTGGTAGTGGTAGTATTATTATATTATTATTTGTAATGGTATTAGTGGTGGTAATATTAAGTTATTAATTATTGTAATAGTAGTAGTGGTGGTAGTGGTATTATATTATTTGTTGTAATGGTATTAGTGGTGGTAATATTAAGTTATTATTATTGTAATAGTAGTAGTAGTAGTGGTAGTATTATTATATTATTTGTTGTAATGGTATTAGTGGTGGTAATATTAAGTTATTAATTATTGTAATAGTAGTAGTAGTGGCAGTAGTATTATATTATTTGTTGTAATAGTAGAATTTGTAATATTATTATATTATTAGTTGTAATAGTAGTATTGGTGGTATTTTTATATTATTAGTTGTAATAGTAGAAGTGGTAGTATTATTATATTATTAGTTGTAATAGTAGTAGTGGTGGTATTATTATATTATTAGTTGTAATAGTAGAAGTGGTAGTATTATTATATTATTAGTTGTAATAATATTAGTGGTGGTATTATTATATTATTAGTTGTAATAGTATAAGTGGTAGTATTATTATATTATTAGTTGTAATAGTAGTAGTGGTGGTATTATTATATTATTAGTTGTAATAGTATAAGTGTTAGTATTATTATATTATTAGTTGTAATAATAATAGTGGTGGTATTATTGTATTATTAGTTGTAATAGTAGAAGTGGTAGTATTATTAGTTGTAATGATATTAGTGGTGGTAATATTACGTTATTATTAATTGTAAGAGTAGTATTGGTGGTAGTATTATATTATTATTTGTGATAGAATAAGTGGAAGTAGTTTGTGTGTGTGTTTGTGAGTGTGTTTGTGTGTTTGTGTGTGTTTGTGAGTGTGTTTGTGTCTGTTTGTGTTTGTGTGTTTGTCTGTGTGTTTATGTGTGTGTTTGTGTGTGTTTATGTGTGTGTTTATGTGTGTGTTTGTGTGTGTGTGTCTGTGTGTGTGTCTGTGTGTGTGTCTGTGTGTTTATGTGTGTGTTTGTGTGTGTGTGTGTGTGAGTGAGTGTGTGGCTCTTTTTATCCTGAGCATGTTATCTTTGTCCTGATGGCTCCAGGGGTCTTTATTACCTGAACATGTTGCTTCTGCACAGAAAATCTTTAAGGGTCTTTAATTAAAGGAGTGTGTCTCTATCTGATTGGATGAACCTGTACCAGCCTCAAGAGCTGTAATCCTTATTGAACAGACAAGATACCATTGTGTTCTCCAAAGCACATTCATTCACCTCCACACAGCCTGTGTCGTTTATTTGTAGGTTCCCTTAGTGACGTCTTAACCTCTCAGGTTATTCACCGATGAGCCAAAACATTAGAACCAATATGCCTAATAAGCTGTTGGTCCTCCACATGATGCCCAAACAAGTCCTACCTAAAGGTGTTTAGATCAGAGATCAGAGATCAGACCGAGTTTCAGACAGGTGTTCAGACAGACAGGTGTTCAGACAGGTGTTCAGACAGACAAGTGTTCAGACAGGTGCTCAGACAGACAGGTGTTCAGACAGACAGGTGCTCAGATAGACAGGTGTTCAGACAGGTTCTCAGACAGACAGGTGCTCAGACAGACAGGTGCTCAAACAGACAGGTGCTCAAACAGACAGGTGCTCAAACAGACAGGTGCTCAAACAGACAGGTGATCAAACAGACAGGTGATCAAACAGACAGGTGATCAAACAGACAGGTGATCAAACAGACAGGTGTTCAGACAGACAGGTGATCAAACAGACAGGTGTTCAGACAGACAGGATAGGGTGGTGTGTTTGGGGTAGGGTGGTGTGCTTGGGGTTGCGTGGTGTGTTTGGGGTAGGGTGGTGTGTTTGGGGTAGGATAGGGTGGTGTGTTTGGGGTAGGGTGGTGTGTTTGGGGTAGGGTGGGGTGGTGTGTCTGGGGTAGGGTGGGGTGTTTGGGGTAGGGTAGGGTGGTGTGTTTGGGGTAGGGTGGGGTGGTGTGTTTGGGGTAGGGTGGTGTGTTTGGGGTAGGGTGGTGTGTTTGGGGTAGGGTGGTGTGTTTGGGGTAGGGTGGTGTGTTTGGGGTAGGGTGGTGTGTTTGGGGTGGGTGGTGTGTTTGGGTGGTGTGGTTGGGGTAGGGTGGTGTGTTTGGGGTTTGGGTGGTGTGTTTGGGGTAGGGTGGTGTGTTTGGGGTAGGGTGGTGTGTTTGGGGTAGGGTGGTGTGTTTGGGGTAGGGTGGGGTGTTTGGGGTAGGGTGGGGTGTTTGGGGTAGGGTGGTGTGTTTGGGGTAGGGTGGTGTGTTTGGGGTAGGGTGGTGTGTTTGGGGTAGGGTGGTGTGTTTGGGGTAGGGTGGTGTGTTTGGGGTAGGATAGGGTGGTGTGTTTGGGGTAGGATAGGGGGGTGTGTTTGGGATGTGCTATACAGTGCAGTTGTTGAAGGAAGCATAGTACTTAAGTTAAGGAATAGTCTTGCCTGGTCATTATACAGGGTGATAAATAAATCATAATGTTTACTCATGTGTTCTCATTCAACACAACCATAGGGGTTCCACACAGCTTGTGTACTGGTCACAAGACTTCTACATTTTACAATCAGCTAATAGGAGCAAATGGAGATCCACACATATTAAATATGTCCATCTATTTCCTGTTAGATAATCAGAAAAGACCACAAAATCAGAAGCTGAACCACTGCAGAAGCTGTTTGCATTTATATACAGGAGATGTGTGATTGTATATGAGAACGGTTCTTAATAGGAACGGTTCTACCATAACAGATGGTTATCTATTTAATAGGAACGGTTCTCCCATAACAGTTGGTTATCTATTTAATAGGAACGGTTCTCCCATAACAGTTGGTTATCTATTTAATAGGAACGGTTCTCCCATTATATGTTCACTAACAACTAGATATCTACTAAGATGGCGCCACGCATGGCAGCCGCGGTCGGTCGGTGCTACGTTTTCTGTATTGTTTTGTTTGTTTGGAAATTCGCTGTCCTGTAAAGTCTCTCTAACAAGGGAAGTACTTTTAAACATCAAGGAATCAACTCCTGCGGATTTACTCCCCACTTATCTGCTGCCAGCGGCCGAATTAGTGGGAATTCTAGTGAACGCCGGGCTCGGCTACGTGAATACAGTAAACAAGCGGAGGACCAGGGGGAAGAGAGCCTCGGGACCCGAACGGTGCTGCCGTCCTCCTTCCTCTCCAATGTACGTTCACTGTGCAATAAAATGGACGAACTACAGCTGCTGATATCGAAAAACAGAGACTTTCTAACTGCCTCGGTACTTTGCTTCACGGAGTCATGGCTGGGTGATCTGATACAACTGCCCGGCTTCAGGCTACTGAGAGCTGACCGGGACGCAGCTCTATCTGGGAAATCGAAAGGAGGAGGTATTTGTTTTTTCATAAACAGTAGCTGGTGTGTAGATGTCACAGTGATTCTACAACACTGTTCTCCTAACCTGGAATAATTTTTTATAAACTGTAAACCTTTTTACTCGCCCCGTGAGTTCGCCTCGTTCATTCTGGTTGGTGTTTACATCACACCGGGCGCGCATGTTAAAGATGCCCAGCGCCTGTTAGCCGACCAGATACTGAACGTGGAACGAGCCAACCCGGACTCCTTGGTTATCGTTCTGGGGGACTTTAACAAAGGGAACCTCAGTCACGAACTCCCCAGATACAGACAATTTATCAAATGCCCCACCAGAGAAGGGAATACCCTGGACCACTGTTACACTACGGTCAGTAAAGCCTACCACACTGTCCCTCGGGCTGCACTGGGTCTCTCCGATCATACCATGGTCCATTTGATTCCTGCTTACAGGCAGAAACTAAAACTCTGCAAACCTGCGGTAAGGACATCAAAACAGTGGACCAGTGATGCGGTGGGGGATCTACAGTCATGCCTTGACACTACAGACTGGGACATGTTCAGGTCTGCTACCAACAGCCTCGATGAGTTCACAGAAGCGGTCACATCTTACATCAGCTTCTGTGAGGACTCCTGCATTACAACACGCGCCAGGGTGAATTTCAACAATGATAAGCCCTGGTTCTCTGCTAAACTCAGAAAGTTGAGGCTGGAGAAAGAGAAAGCGTTCAGGAGCGGGGACAGAGACATTTTCAAAGAGGCTAAGAATCGGTTTAGCAAGGAGATTAGAGTGGCTAAACGACGGTACTCAGAGAAATTAAAACAACAATTCTCTGCTAACGACTCTGCCTCTGTCTGGAGGGGTCTGAGGCAAATTACCAACTACAAGCCCAGAGCCCCCCACACCACCAACGACTCTCGCCTAGCCAACGACCTGAATGAGTTTTACTGCAGATTCGAAAGGCAGCTGGACGGCCCTGCACTCCTCTCCCCCTCTCCCCCTTACCCCCACCTCAGATGCATCTCTCACCATTCAAGACAGAGATGTAAACAGACTCTTCAAGAGGCAGAACCCCCACAAATCAGCGGGACCAGACTCTATCTCTCCAGCCACCCTTAAGCACTGCGCTGACCAGCTGTCTCCCGTGTTCACCGCCATCTTCAACACCTCCCTGGAGACATGCCATGTGCCAGCCTGTCTTAAGGCCTCCACCATCATCAACACCTCCCTGGAGACATGCCATGTGCCAGCCTGTCTTAAGGCCTCCACCATCATCCCAGTGCCTAAAAAGCCAAGGCCAACAGGACATAATGACTACAGACCCGTCGCGCTGACCTCTGTGGTAATGAAGTCCTTCGAACGTCTTGTGCTGGCTCATCTGAAAACAATCACAGACCCTCTACTAGACCCCCTGCAGTTTGCCTACAGAGCCAACCGGTCGGTGGACGATGCAGTCAACATGGCCCTCCACTTCACTCTCCAGCACCTGGACTCCCCTGCAACATATGCGAGGATCCTGTTTGTTGACTTCATCTCCGCCTTCAACACTATCATCCCTGCCCTTCTACATGACAAACTCTCCCAGCTCAACGTTCCAGACTCCACCTGCAGGTGGATCACAGACTTCCTGTCTGACAGGAAGCAGTGCGTCAAGCTGGGGTCACAAGTCTCTGACTCCCGGTCCATTAGCACCGGGTCCCCCCAGGGCTGCGTCCTTTCTCCTCTGCTCTTCTCCCTGTACACCAACAGTTGCACCTCAAGTCACCCATCTGTTAAGATCCTGAAGTTTGCGGACGACACCACCCTCATTGGGCTCATCTCCGGTGGGGACGAGTCCGACTACAGGCTGGAAGCTGACAACCTGTGACCTGGTGTAGCCAGACAGTGGAGATGGTTGTGGACTTCAGGAGAAACTCAGCCCCACTCTCACCCATCACCCTGTGTGGCTCCCCCGTCAATACGGTAGAGTCCTTCCGCTTCCTGGGCACTATCCTCTCACAGGACCTCAAGTGGGATTTAAATATCTGCTCACTGACCAGGAAAGCTCAACAGAGGATGTACTTCCTTCGGCAGCTGAAGAAATTCAACCTGCCCAAGACTATGATGGTCCACTTCTACTCAGCCATCATTGAGTCCATCCTCACCTAATCCATCACCATCTGGTACCCTGCTGCTACAGCCAAAGACAAGAGCAGACTGCAGCGTATTATCCGCTCAGCTGAAAAGGTGATAGGCTGCAGTCTGTCTAGCCTCGAGGATCTGCACACCTCGAGGGCTCTGAGGCGAGCTAGGAAGATTGTGGCAGACCCCTCTCACCCCGGACACTCTCTGTTCAATCCACTCCCCTCCGGCAGAAGGCTTCGGTCCATCAGGACCAAAACCTCACGCCACAAGAACAGTTTCTTCCCATGTGCTACTGGCCTCCTCAACAAGGCCAGGGGTGCACACAAGCCTTGAACTATGACCCATCTCACTTAAGCCTCGAACTCTGACCCACTCCTGATTTGCACTACATTTTTTGCTCTATTGCACTGTTGTTTTTTGGTATCTTATTGTTATTTTTTGTACATACTACCCCTCTACCCCCTCATCCCTTTAGTTTAATTTATATTGTTCTATTCTTATGTTGCATGTAAGCACCTTCCTGCCACAATAAATTCCTTGTCTGTTCACACATTCAATGGCGAATAAACACTTTTCTGATTCTGATATTCAGATACTTATTAGTGCACTTACAGCCCATCAAGTTGTAACATTGCCTTTGTGTTGAACCTGAGGTCTCTGTGCAGAGTGTCTGAAATCAATAACCTGGAGTCATTTGACTTTTTAAAGACTACAAAAATCTTGACCAGTACAATAAATGCTTCCTGGTATCTAGAGTTTCTAGATGGACCCAGGTGCTGTTTGGATAGCAGATAGTCAAGGTCCCTACAGTCATGTGAATGGCTGCAGTAAATACAACGCTTGACAAGGAGACATTAAAGTGGGTGTAATTTAGGACTAGTGACAGCAACACTGCCTGTGGTGGACAGGGAAATATATCACAAAGAGAGGGAAGATTGTGAGAGAAAGAAAAGAGAGAAGGGGAGAGGGGGAGAGAGGGGAGAGAGAGAGAGCACTATGTCTGGCCAGGAATGTGGTGCATTTTGGACCTTTGTGTTATTAGTGGACCAGCAGATACAAACCCTCTGAGCTGCGTTCATCATTCTCAGATTCCCTTCAGACACTGAAATCATTGAACCTGTGCTTTTACATGTTCCCTCTCAACTAGGGTAGGGACACACCCTAATGCCTCCCCAGGAAGGAGAGGGTGAGGAGAGCAGCAGAAAGACAGGGAGGTGTGGGGCCATGATGGGTTTGAGAGGGTGTTAATGGCTAGAAGGAGGGAGGGATTACATGTCAGGCTCCTCCCCTCAGGGACGATGGAAAACGTCAATACAGGTTATGAATGAACATGTTCTAACAGAACCCTGTGATAAGAGAACCCTGTCATGCTGGTGGTAAAAGAACCCTGTCGTGCTATTGGTAACAGATCCCTGTCGTGCTACGTGTGGCTCATATGTATGTGTCCCTCATATGTATGTGTGGCTCATATATACGTGTGGCTCAAATGTACGTGTGGCTCATATGTATGTGTGGCTATTGATGCTGGTTTATTTGGTGTTCTCTATTGATGCTGGTTTATTTGGTGTTCTCTATTGATGCTGGTTTATTTGGTGTTCTCTATTGATGCTGGTTTATTTGGTGTTCTCTATTGATGCTGGTTTATTTGGTGTTCTCTATTGATGCTGGTTTATTTGGTGTTCTCTATTGATGCTGGTTTATTTGGTGTTCTCTATTGATGCCGGTTTTTCTACATCAGACCATAGCAGGAGTAATGGTGACTTGACCTGCTCCTGAAGTAAGACATAAAACAATCACATACAGGGTGACATCATCCACACACACACACACACGACACACACACACACACGACACACACGACACACACACACACACGACACACACACACACGACACACGACACACACACGACACACACACGCACGACACACTCACAGACACGACACTCGACACACACACACACACGACACGACACACACGACACACACACACACACACACACACACACACACACACACACACACACACGACACGACACAGACACACACACACTACACACACACACACACGACCCATCCTTTTCAGCCTGTCTCAGTTGCATTAGCAAACGAAGTTAGAGCCCAGTGCTGCCATGACTAATGTCCTGCCTGGCCTCCAGTCTGCAGGGTAGTCTGCAGGGCAGTCTGTAGAGGTGACTGTAACTGAGTATTATTGTGTTACCTGTTTACAGGTCAGTAGAGGTGACTGTAACTGAGTGTTATTGTGTTACCTGTTTACAGGTCAGTAGAGGTGACTGTAACTGAGTGTTATTGTGTTACCTGTTTACAGGTCAGTAGAGGTGACTGTAACTGAGTGTTATTGTGTTACCTGTTTACAGGTCAGTAGAGGTGACTGTAACTGAGTATTATTGTGTTACCTGTTTACAGGTCAGTAGAGGTGACTGTAACTGAGTGTTATTGTGTTACCTGTTTACAGGTCAGTATAGGTGACTGTAACTGAGTGTTATTGTGTTACCTGTTTACAGGTCAGTAGACTGTAACTGTGACTGTAACTGAGTATTATTGTGTTACCTGTTTACAGGTCAGTATAGGTGACTGTAACTGAGTGTTATTGTGTTACCTGTTTACAGGTCAGTAGAGGTGACTGACTGTAACCTGTTTACAGGTCAGTTGTAACTGAGTGTTATTGTCAGTATAGGTGACTGTAACTGTTTACCAGTGTTTGAGTATTATTGTGTTACCTGTTTACAGGTCAGTATAGGTGACTGTAACTGAGTGACTTATTGTGTTACCTGTTTACAGGTCAGTAGAGGTGACTGTAACTGAGTGACTGTACAGGTCAGTAGAGGTGACTGTAACTGAGTGTTATTGTGTTACCTGTTTACAGGTCAGTAGAGGTGACTGTAACTGAGTGTTATTGTGTTACCTGTTTACAGGTCAGTAGAGGTGACTGTAACTGAGTGTTATTGTGTTACCTGTTTACAGGTCAGTAGAGGTGACTGTAACTGAGTGTTATTGTGTTACCTGTTTACAGGTCAGTAGAGGTGACTGTAACTGAGTGTTATTGTGTTACCTGTTTACAGGTCAGTATAGGTGACTGTAACTGAGTGTTATTGTGTTACCTGTTTACAGGTCAGTAGAGGTGACTGTAACTGAGTGTTATATTGTGTTACCTGTTTACTGTGCTAAACTGTGTGCTGCTGGATATATGTCACAGTGTATGTCGCACAGTTAAGACACTTTCAGAAAACAGCCTCTGTTGACGTGGACATAAAAGTCATGATTTCCAGCTTATACCAAACAATATTGCTGTATTGTTTGTTGCTTAAACATTTTAGCACTTGAGACGTTTTGTGACTTGTCTTTTAGGTAACTTTTCAAAGAAAACCCTGCATTCTGAATTATTTACTTATTTCGGTGAGAGTTACACGGTTAAAGTTAAAAATAAATACCCATTTCTACCACAAACACACAGACCCATTTAGAGCGGAATATGTTGAAACTACAACATCTCGTTGATATTATAGTGGACGGGAGAGCGTTTGCATAAACATATTCATTATCAGGACAAACTCACATTGACATCTTGAAATGAAACCTGGATATTGCTCTTGTATTTTTTGCACCTTGTCACTATTCAGATACATATAACACATCCTATATTTATCCAGTACATATAACACATCCTATATTTATCCAGTACATTTAACACATCCTATATTTATCCAGTACATATAACACATCCTATATTTATCCAGTACATATAACACATCCTATATTTATCCAGTACATATAACACATCCTATATTTATCCAGTACATATAACACATCCTATATTTATCCAGTAAATATAACACATCCTATATTTATCCGGTACATATAACACATCCTATATTTATCCGGTACATATAACACATCCTATATTTATCCAGTACATATAACACATCCTATATTTATCCGGTACATATAACACATCCTATATTTATCCAGTACATATAACACATCCTATATTTATCCAGTACATATAACACATCCTATATTTATCCGGTACATATAACACATCCTATATTTATCCGGTACATATATTTATCACATCCTATTTATCCGGTATTTATTTATCCGGTACATATAACACATCCTATATTTATCCAGTAAATATAACACATCCTATATTTATCCAGTACATATAACACATCCTATATTTATCCAGTACATATAACACATCCTATATTTATCCAGTATATATAACACATCCTATATTTATCCAGTACATATAACACATCCTATATTTATCTGGTACATATAACACATCCTATATTTATCCGGTACATATTACACATCCTATATTTATCTGGTACATATAACACATCCTATATTTATCCGGTACATATTACACATCCTATATTTATCCGGTAATATATAACACATCCTATATTTATCCAGTACATATAACACATCCTATATTTATCCAGTACATATAACACATCCTATATTTATCCAGTATATATAACACATCCTATATTTATCCAGTACATATAACACATCCTATATTTATCCGGTACATATTACACATCCTATATTTATCCAGTATATATAACACATCCTATATTTATCCGGTACATATAACACATCCTATATTTATCCGGTACATATAACACATCCTATATTTATCCAGTACATATAACACATCCTATATTTATCCAGTACCTATAACACATCCTATATTCATCCAGTACATATAACACATCCTATATTTATCCAGTACATATTACACATCCTATATTTATCCAGTACATATTACACATCCTATATTTATCCAGTACATATAACACATCCTATGCTGCAGCTGGGGTTCAGAACACATTACTTATAAACCTGATTCTGATTTACACAGTTAGAGATATCAAACAGAATAATGAGTTATCGGTGAGATGGTAAAATCAGTTTGAGAAGAAGAGATGATGCTGGGGAGTGATACTGTCCTGTCTGTCTGGGGAGTGATACTGTAGGTCTGGGGAGTGATACTGTCCTGTAGGTCTGGGGAGTGATACTGTCCTGTAGGTCTGGGGAGTGATACTGTCCTGTAGGTCTGGGGAGTGATACTGTCCTGTAGGTCTGGGGAGTGATACTGTCCTGTAGGTCTGGGGAGTGATACTGTCCTGTAGGTCTGGGGAGTGATACTGTCCTGTAGGTCTGGGGAGTGATACTGTCCTGTAGGTCTGGGGAGTGATAGTGTCCTGTAGGTCTGGGGAGTGATACTGTCTGTTTGGGGAGTGATACTGTCCTGTCTGTCTGGGGAGTGATACTGTCCTGTAGGTCTGGGGAGTGATACTGTCCTGTAGGTCTGGGGAGTGATACTGTCTGTCTGGGGAGTGATACCATCTGTCTGGGGAGTGATACCATCTGTCTGGGGAGTGATACCGTCTGTCTGGGGAGTGATACCGTCTGTCTGGGGAGTGATACCGTCTGTCTGGGGAGTGATACCGTCTGTCTGGGGAGTGATACCGTCTGTCTGGGGAGTGATACTGTCTGTCTGGGGAGTGATACCGTCTGTCTGGGGAGTGATACTGTCCTGCATGTCTGTTGTAACAAGCTCTTTACTATTCTACAGCCATGTTTACCCTTCATGTTTACCCTTCAGCCCCTCCCTCTCTCTGCCCCTCCCGCCCTCTCTCTGCCCCTCCCGCCCTCTCTCTGCCCCTCCCTCCCTCTCTCTGCCCCTCCTGCCCTCTCTCTGCCCCTCCCTCCCTCTCTCTTCCCCTCCCTCCCTCCCTCTCGCTGCCCCTCCCTCCCTCCCTCTCTCCTCCCCCCTCCCTCCCTCTCTCTGCCCCTCCCTCCCTTCCTCCCTCTCTCTGCCCCTGCCTCCCTCTCTCTGCCCCTGCCTCCCTCTCTCTGCCCCTGCCTCCCTCTCTCTGCCCCTCCCTCCCTCTCTCTGCCCCTCCCTCTTCTCTCTCTGCCCCTCCCTCTTCTCTCTGCCCCTCCCACCCTCTCTCTGCCCCTCCCACCCTTTCTCCCCCTCCCTCCCTCCCTCTCGCTGCCCCTCCCTCCCTCCCTCTCTCTGCCCCTCCCTCCCTTCCTCCCTCTCTCTGCCCCTCCCTCCCTTCCTCCCTCTCTCTGCCCCTCCCTCCCTTCCTCCCCTCCCTTCCTCCCCTCCCTCTCTCTGCCTCTCCCTCTCTCTGCCTCTCCCTCTCTCTGCCCCTCCCTCTCTCTGCCCCTCCCTCTCTCTGCCCCTCCCTCTCTCTGCCCCTCCCTCTCTCTGCCCCTCCCTCTCTCTGCCCCTCCCTCTCTCTGCCCCTCCCTCTTCTCTCTCTGCCCCTGCCTCCCTCTCTCTGCCCCTGCCTCCCTCTCTCTGCCCCTCCCTCCCTTCCTCTGCCCTCCCTCCCTCCCTTTCTCTGCCCCTCCCTCCCTTCCTCCCTCTCTCTGCCCCTCCCTCCCTTCCTCCCTCTCTCTGCCCCTCCCTCCTTCCCTTCCTCCCTCCCTCTCTCTGCCTCTCCCTCCCTTCCTCCCCTCCCTCTCTCTGCCTCTCCCTCTCTCTGCCCCTCCCTCTCTCTGCCCCTCCCTCTCTGCCCCTCCCTCTCTCTGCCCCTCCCTCCTCTGCCCCCCCTCTGCCCCTCTTGCCCCCTCTCTGCCCCTCCCTCTCTGCCCCTCCCTCTCTTGCCCCCTCTCTGCCCCTCCCGCCCCCTCTCTGCCCCTCCCGCCCTCTCTCTGCCCCTCCCGCCCTCTCTCTGCCCCTCCCGCCCTCTCTCTGCCCCTCCCGCCCTCTCTCTGCCCCTCCCGCCCTCTCTCTGCCCCTCCCTCCTCTCTCTGCCCCTCCCTCTCTGCCCCTCCCTCTCTCTGCCCCTCCGCCCTCTCTCTCTGCCCCTCCCGCCCTCTCTCTGCCCCTCTCTCTGCCCTTCTGCCCTCTCTCTGCCCTTCCCGCCCTCTCTCTGCCCTTCCCGCCCTCTCTCTGCCCTTCCCGCCCTCTCTGCCCTTCTCTCTGCCCCTCTCTCTGCCCCTTCCCCTCCCTCCCTCTCTCTGCCCCTCCCTCCCTCCTCTCTGCCCCTCCCTCCCTCCCCTCCCTCTCTGCCCCTCCCTCCCCTCCCTCTGCCCTGCCCCTCCCTCCCTCTCTCTGCCCCTCCCTCCCTCCCTCTCTGCCCCTCCCTCCTCTCTCTGCCCCTCCCTCCCTTCCTCCCTCTCTCTGCCCCTCCCTCCATTCCTCCCTCTCTCTGCCCCCTCCCTCCATTCCTCCCTCTCTGCCCCTCCCTCTGCCCCTCCCTCCTCCCCTCCCTCTCTCTGCCCCTCCCTCCCTCCTCCCTCTGCCCCTCCCTCCCTTCCTCTGCCCCTCCCTCCCTCCTCCTCCCTCTGCCCCTCCCTCCCTCCCTCTCTCTGCCCCCCTCCCTTCCTCCCTCTCTCTGCCCCTCCCGCCCTCTCTCTGCCCCTCCCGCTCTCTCTCTGCCCCTCCGCCCTCTCTCTGCCCTTCCCCGCCCTCTCTCTGCCCCTCCCTCTCTCTGCCCTCCCTCCCTCTCTCTGCCCCTCCCTCCCTCTCTCTGCCCCTCCCTCCCTCTCTCTGCCCCTCCCTCCCTCTCTCTGCCCCTCCCTCCCTCTCTCTGCCCCTCCCTCCCTTCCTCTGCCCCTCCCTCTGCCCCTCCCTCCCTTCCTCCCTCTCTGCCCCTCCCTCTCCCTCCTCCCTCTGCCCCCTCCCTCCTCCCTCTCTCCCCCCCCTCCCTCCTCTGCCTGCCCCCCTCCTCCCTCTGCCCCTCCCTCCCTTCCTCCCTCTGCCCCTCCCTCCCTTCCTCCCTCTGCCCCTCCCTCCCTTCCTCCCTCTGCCCCTCCCTCCCTTCCCCCTCCCCCTCCCTCCCTCTGCTCCCTCTGCCCCTCCCTCCCTCCCTCTGCCCCTCCCCCCCTCTGCCCCTCCCTCCCTCTCTCTGCCCCTCCCTCCCTCTCTCTGCCCCTCCCTCCCTCTCTCTGCCCCTCCCTCCCTCTCTCCCCCTCCCTCCCTCTCTCTGCCCCCTCCCCCTCTCCTGCCCTCCCTCCCTCTCTCTGCCCCTCCCTCCCTCTCCCTCCCTCTCTCTGCCCCTCCCTCCATTCCTCCCTCTCTGCCCCTCCCTCCATTCCTCCCTCTCCTGCCCCTCCCTCCATTCCTCCCTCTCTCTGCCCCTCCCTCTCTCTGCCCCTCCCTCTCTCTGCCCCTCCCTCCCTTCCTCCCTCTCTCTGCCCCTCTCTCTGCCCCTCCCTCCCTCCCTCTCTCTGCCCCTCCCTCCCTCCCTCCCTCTCTCTTCCCCTCCCTCCCTCTCTCTTCCCCTCCCTCCCTCTCTCTTCCCCTCCCTCCCTCTCTCTTCCCCTCCCTCCCTCTCTCTGCCCCTCCCTCTCTCTGCCCCTCCCTCTCTCTGCCCCTCCTCCTCTGCCCCTCCCTCTCTCTGCCCCTCCCTCTCTCTGCCCCTCCCTCTCTCTGCCCCTCCTTCCCTCTCTCCGCCCCTCCCACCTTCTCTCAGGCCCTCCCTTTCTCTGCCCCTCCCTCCCTTTCTCTGCCCCTGCCTCCTTCTCTCTGCCCCTCCCTCCCTTTCTCTGCCCCTCCCTCTCTCAGCCCCTCCCATCCCACCCTGTAGCCTTCACAGAGGTCACCCTGACGTCTGCAGAACAACAACACAACCAAATCTCTGGGTCCTTCCCAAATGCCGCTCTATTCACTCTATACTGCACTGTTTATTCACATTGTACATTGGTCGAAGTGTACTTAAGGGAAACAGCTGTCATTTAGGACACACAATATCTTGCTCCTGCCAGACATATAAGATCCACCCTGAAATAGAAGTGGGATTCCATCTGTTCAGGACAGGACCAGAGGGAGGAGTCTATTGATATTACATGTTAGATAAACCAGGGTTTATGCCAGGTTGGGATGGAGGGAGGAGTCTATTGATGTCTCTATCTGTGTGCTAGGCTGGTGACTGGTATCACTCATCTCACTCTTCACGTCTCCACTCTGTCTCTATCTGTGTGCTAGGCTGGTGACTGGTATCACTCATCTCACTCTTCACGTCTCCACTCTGTCTCTATCTGTGTGCTAGGCTGGTGACTGGTATCACTCATCTCACTCTTCACGTCTCCACTCTGTCTCTATCTGTGTGCTAGGCTGGTGACTGGTATCACTCATCTCACTCTTCACGTCTCCACTCTGTCTCTATCTGTGTGCTAGGCTGGTGACTGGTATCACTCATCTCACTCTTCACGTCTCCACTCTGTCTCTATCTGTGTGCTAAGCTGGTGACTGGTATCACTCATCTCACTCTTCACGTCTCCACTCTGTCTCTATCTGTGTGCTAGGCTGGTGACTGGTATCACTCATCTCACTCTTCACGTCTCCACTCTGTCTCTATCTGTGTGCTAGGCTGGTGACTGGTATCACTCATCTCACTCTTCACGTCTCCACTCTGTCTCTATCTGTGTGCTAGGCTGGTGACTGGTATCACTCATCTCACTCTTCACGTCTCCACTCTGTCTCTATCTGTGTGCTAGGCTGGTGACTGGTATCACTCATCTCACTCTTCACGTCTCCACTCTGTCTCTATCTGTGTGCTAGGCTGGTGACTGGTATCACTCATCTCACTCTTCACGTCTCCACTCTGTCTCTATCTGTGTGCTAGGCTGGTGACTGGTATCACTCATCTCACTCTTCACGTCTCCACTCTGTCTCTATCTGTGTGCTAGGCTGGTGACTGGTATCACTCATCTCACTCTTCACGTCTCCACTCTGTCTCTATCTGTGTGCTAGGCTGGTGACTGGTATCACTCATCTCACTCTTCACGTCTCCACTCTGTCTCTATCTGTGTGCTAGGCTGGTGGCTGGTATCAGGTCGGTTTTGTGTTGGTTATACTTTCCCCTTGTAGCTTTGGTATTGATTTTAATGATATATGGCCCTATGCTCGCAGGCAGGATGTCCCGTGTCAAAGCTCATATTTCATGCTTCTGAAGTTTTTTTAATTGATTGCAATTAGAGCCAGAGGGAAATGGAGGGAGAAATGGAGGGGGTGCTGTCCTGAAAGGTGTGACTCATCTAAAGGAGAGAGAGGATGTGTATCTCTAGACCCAGTGAGGATGAGGTCAGAATGACCAGCGGATGAGAAGACCAGTGATGAGGGTTAGGATGAGTGTCCCTTTAGCTTTATCACACAGCAAATTCTGTTCTCGGTACCCCAGGGGAGTAGGCTGTCAGAGGAGCAGGCTGTCAGAGGAGCAGGCTGTCAGAGGAGCAGGCTGTCAGAGGAGCAGGCTGTCAGAGGAGCAGGCTGTCAGAGGAGCAGGCTGTCAGAGGAGCAGGCTGTCAGAGGAGCAGGCTGTCAGAGGAGCAGGCTGTCTTAGTTTATCACTCTGATGGAATCAATATAACCACCTTTTCTGTTAGGAGATATGGATGGAACCAGACAGGAGAGCGAGGGTGAACGAGGGAGGGTGAACGAGTGAGGGTGAACGAGGGAGGGTGAACGAGGGAGGGTGAAAATAATAACTCCTGATTTTGGAGAACCAACCATTGCCTTTCATGCACACTAATACCATGCTGGCACCATTGTGTTAGCATTATATTGTGTTAGCATTATGCATTGTGTTAGCATTATACATTGTGTTAGCATTATACATTGTGTTAGCATTATACATTGTGTTAGCATTATGCATTGTGTTAGCATTATACATTGTGTTAGCATTATACATTGTGTTAGCATTATACATTGTGTTAGCATTATGCATTGTGTTAGCATTATGCATTGTGTTAGCATTATACATTGTGTTAGCATTATACATTGTGTTAGCATTATACATTGTGGATTGTGTTAGCATTATGCATTGTGTTAGCTTTATAAATTATACAGCATAGCCTTTTAGATATTTTTACAACATAAGTTCTAGTTCAGCTGGGATTTTGGCCAGTAAGCTATGCACATAATAATAAATATTTGTATTATAAATGTCATGCCAGCTGTCCTGTAAAGTGCAATTACAAGGTGTAGTGGAAATAGTACGTTTACCTTCCATTTATCTTAACCGAGTGAGGTGTAAAACGAGCACAAGATGTGGGTGCAGTTTGTGTCTACTAAAAGACAGGAGCTGGCTGAGGCAGAAAGCAGAGCTGGGCTTGTCTGCTTATCAGCTGATCACAGAGATCCTACCAGATGGGGATCTCAACAACAAATGATTTAAAGGGTCATAGAGCAAGAGAAAGCTCTGACACAGGTCCTCAAGCAGACAAGAAGACATAACATCTGGCCTTAAGCTGGCAGGATGTTCTGCAATCTATCAACAAGGCACTCAGTCCTCTCATGGAGTTGACCACTGCTTTGTCTGGGGAGGATGACTCAAGTGTGTTCTTCATGAGACCTGTTTTAATAACCACGTTCTCTACCTTCAGCATGATGACATTCCGATCACAACGTCCATCAAAGACGCTATTTTCATTTACTTAAATGAGAAGTTTAATGACAAAATCATGTCCATGTTTATTTGCTCTCATGGATAATACATGTAAGAGTCATGTTGACTTGTTATTTATATTCATATTGTTACAGGGATATTTATTTGGTTTGCTCTTAAAGTTAATACTTGAAACAGTTTGTTTATACGTTCTATTTATATTTTAGGCTTTCATTTCATTTCGGCTATAATTTGCTTGAAAGTAATTTTGATGTTTTCTTTGCACTCTAAGTTCTAAAAAAAAGGAGGAGACATTTGTCATTTATCGCAAGTATTGAAAACAGGATCCAAAAAATGACCATATGGTTCTGTTAAATAAAATGATAATAGATGTTCAATTATCATATGGTTCTGTTCAATAAACTGGTAATACATGTTCAAATACCATTCGGTTCTGTTCAATGAACTGGTAATAGATGTTCAATTACCATATGATTCTGTTAAATAAAATTATAATAGATGTTCAATTACCTTATGGTTCTGTTTAATAAACTGGTAATAGATGTTCAATTACCATACGGTTCTGTTCAATAACCTGGTAATACATGTTCAATTACCATGCGGTTCTGTTCAATGAACTGGTAATAGATGTTCAATTACCATATGCTTCTGTTCAATAAACTGGTAATACATGTTCAATTACCATACGGTTCTGTTCAATGAACTGGTAATAGATGTTCAATTACCATATGGTTCTGTTCAATAAACTGGTAATACATGTTGAATTACCATACGGTTCTGTTCAATGAACTGGTAATAGATGTTCAATTACCATATGGTTCTGTTCAATAAACTGGTAATACATGTTCAATTACCATATGGTTCTGTTCAATAAACTGGTAATACATGTTCAATAACCTTATGGTTATGTTTAATAAACTGGTAATAGATGTTCAATTACCATACGGTTCTGTTTAATAAAATTATAATAGATGTTCAATTACCATACGGTTCTGTTCAATAAAATATAGTTCATTACACAGTTAACTGGTAATAGATGTTCTACAGGCTGTTCAATAAACTGGTAATAGATATTCAATTACTATATGGTTCTGTTCAATAAATATAGATACACAACAATACTACAGGCTGTAGTTACCAGGAGAGAGATGTCTGCATCTCTATGTCTGGCCTATCTCTGTGTCTGGCCTATCTCTGTGTCTGGCCTATCTCTATGTCTGGCCCATCTCTATGTCTGGCCCATCTCTGTGTCTGGCCCATCTCTGTGTCTGGCCTATCTCTGTGTCTGGCCTATCTCTGTGACTGGCCTATCTCTGTGTCTGGCCTAACTCTGTGTCTGGCCTAACTCTGTGTCTGGCCTAACTCTGTGTCTGGCCTAACTCTGTGTCTGGCCTATCTCTGTGTCTGGCCTACCTCTATGTCTGGCCCATCTCTGTGTCTGGCCCATCTCTGTGTCTGGCCCATCTCTGTGTCTGGCCTATCTCTATGTCTGGCCTATCTCTATGTCTGGCCTATCTCTATGTCTGGCCCATCTCTATGTCTGGCCCATCTCTATGTCTGGCCCATCTCGATGTCTGGCCCATCTCGGTGTCTGGCCCATCTCTGTGTCTGGCCTATCTCTGTGTCTGGCCCATCTCTGTGTCTGGCCCATCTCTGTGTCTGGCCCATCTCTGTGTCTGGCCCATCTCTGTGTCTGGCCCATCTCTGTGTCTGGCCTATCTCTGTGTCTGGCCTAGCTCTGTGTCTGGCCTAACACTGTGTCTGGCCTAGCTCTGTGTCTGGCCTATCTCTGTGTCTGGCCTATCTCTGTGTCTGGCCTATCTCTGTGTCTGGCCTAACTCTGTGTCTGGCCTAACTCTGTGTCTGGCCTAACTCTGTGTCTGGCCTATCTCTGTGTCTGGCCTACCTCTATGTCTGGCTTACCTCTATGTCTGGCCTACCTCTATGTCTGGCCTACCTCTATGTCTGGCCCATCTCTATGTCTGGCCCACCTCTGTGTCTGGCCTACGTCTCTGTCTGCCCTACGTCTGTGTCTGGCCTATGTCTGTGTCTGGCCTACCTCTGTGTCTGGCCTACCTCTGTGTCTGGCCTACCTCTGTGTCTGGCCTACCTCTGTGTCTGGCCTATCTCTGTGTCTGGCCTTCCTCTGTGTCTGGCCTAAACAGAGAGATATGAGGGTTGATGTTTGACACAAGGAAATGAAAGGGAAATGAGGGAACAGAGAGATATGAGGGTTGATGTTTGACACAAGGAAATGAAAGGGAAATTTGAGAACAGAGAGATATGAGTGTTGATGTTTGACACAAGGAAATGAAAGGGAAATGGGGGAACAGAGAGATATGAGGTTTGATGTTTGACACAAGGAAATGATTTACTCTCTAGCTGGACTATTGATGTCTCTGGAACACCTCCAGAGTTCTGCTTCCTCACCTTACTCCCAATGGTCAGGCAGTAGCTTTATGCAGACCATGTGTAACTCCTGCCCCCCCCTGCCCCAGTACTAATAACACTGGCTGCTGAGATAGTAACCTCCTAGCCTGTTCTACCTCTCTTACCTCCTCCTGCGAACTAAATTAAATTCAGCTGTTTCCAATTCTGAAAACTGTAATGTCCTCAGAGGTAATTCATTCAGAGGTGTGGGTCAAGAGGGCAGCAGAAGACAGAACTGTTGTTCCTATATAATAAACATGAAACCAGAGTAAACGCTGTGGCCTAAACGCTGTGGCTTAAACGCTGTGGCCTGAACGCTGTGGCCTGAACGCTGTGGATATATATATATATAGACTACAGCTGGGCATGTGTATAGACTACAGCTTGGCGTGTATATAGACTACAGCTGGGTTATATGATAGGGCTCGTTATATGAAAGGGCTCGTTATACGATAGGGCTCGTTATACGATAGGGCTCGTTATACAATAGGGCTGGTCGTACGATGGGGCTCGTCATACGATGGGGCTCGTCATACGATGGGGCTCGTCATACGATGGGGCTCGTCATACGATGGGGCTCGTCATACGATGGGGCTCGTTATTAATAAGTGTGCTCTCTGTCATCATTGCACAACTTCAAATATACACTTTCATATGAAGATCTTAGTTCTATAGACCTTGAAATTTCAATATAGAATACAGCATATGTTTAATTATTTAAAATGACTCACTCATGATATAAATATAATAATGCTTATTGTTTATGGCCAGGTCCTATTGGTATATAATGTAATGCTTATTGTTTATGGCCAGGTCCTATATAATATAATGCTTATTGTTTATGGCCAGGTCCTATTGGTATATAATATAATGCTTATTGTTTATGGCCAGGTCCTATGGGTATATAATGTAATGCTTATTGTTTATGGCCAGGCCCTATATAATATAATGCTTATTGTTTATGGCCAGGCCCTATATAATATAATGCTTATTGTTTATGGCCAGGTCCTATTGGTATATAATATAATGCTTATTGTTTATGGCCAGGTCCTATGGGTATATAATATAATGCTTATTGTTTATGGCCAGGTCCTATTGGTATATAATATAATGCTTATTGTTTATGGCCAGGTCCTATGGGTATATAATATAATGCTTATTGTTTATGGCCAGGTCATATGGGTATATAATATAATGCTTATTGTTTATGGCCAGGTCCTATTGGTATATAATATAATGCTTATTGTTTATGGCCAGGTCCTATTGGTATATAATATAATGCTTATTGTTTATGGCCAGGTCCTATTGGTATATAATATAATGCTTATTGTTTATGGCCAGGTCCTATTGGTATATAATATAATGCTTATTGTTTATGGCCAGGTCATATGGGTATATAATATAATGCTTATTGTTTATGGCCAGGTCCTATTGGTATATAATATAATGCTTATTGTTTATGACCAGGTCCTATTGGTATATAATATAATGCTTATTGTTTATGGCCAGGTCCTATTGGTATATAATATAATGCTTATTGTTTATGGCCAGGTCCTATTGGTATATAATATAATGCTTATTGTTTATGGCCAGGTCCTATGGGTATATAATATAATGCTTATTGTTTATGGCCAGGTCCTATTGGTATATAATATAATGCTTATTGTTTATGGCCAGGTCCTATTGGTATATAATATAATGCTTATTGTTTATGACCAGGTCCTATTGGTATATAATATAATGCTTATTGTTTATGGCCAGGTCATATGGGTATATAATATAATGCTTATTGTTTATGACCAGGTCCTATTGGTATATAATATAATGCTTATTGTTTATGGCCAGGTCCTATTGGTATATAATATAATACTTATTGTTTATGGCCAGGTCCTATTGGTATATAATATAATGCTTATTGTTTATGGCCAGGTCCTATTGGTATATAATATAATGCTTATTGTTTATGGCCAGGTCATATGGGTATATAATATAATGCATATTGTTTATGGCCAGGTCATATGGGTATATAATATAATGCTTATTGTTTATGGCCAGGTCCTATTGGTATATAATATAATGCTTATTGTTTATGGCCAGGTCCTATTGGTATATAATATAATGCTTATTGTTTATGGCCAGTTCCTATTGGTATATAACATAATGCTTATTGTTTATGACCAGGTCCTATTGGTATATAATATAATGCTTATTGTTTATGGCCAGGTCATATGGGTATATAATATAATGCTTATTGTTTATGGCCAGGTCCTATGGGTATATAATATAATGCTTATTGTTTATGGCCAGGTCCTATTGGTATATAATATAATGCTTATTGTTTATGGCCAGGTCCTATGGGTATATAATATAATGCTTATTGTTTATGGCCAGGTCCTATTGGTATATAATATAATGCTTATTGTTTATGGCCAGGTCCTATGGGTATATAATATAATGCTTATTGTTTATGGCCAGGTCCTATTGGTATATAATATAATGCTTATTGTTTATGACCAGGTCCTATTGGTATATAATATAATGCTTATTGTTTATGGCCAGGTCCTATTGGTATATAATATAATGCTTATTGTTTATGGCCAGGTCCTATTGGTATATAATATAATGCTTATTGTTTATGGCCAGGTCCTATTGGTATATAATATAATGCTTATTGTTTATGGCCAGGTCCTATGGGTATATAATATAATGCTTGTTGTTTATGGCCAGGTCCTATTGGTATATAATATAATGCTTATTGTTTATGGCCAGGTCCTATGGGTATATAATATAATGCTTATTGTTTATGGCCAGGTCCTATTGGTATATAATATAATGCTTATTGTTTATGGCCAGGTCCTATTGGTATATAATATAATGCTTATTGTTTTTGGCCAGGTCCTATTGGTATATAATATAATGCTTATTGTTTATGACCAGGTCCTATTGGTATATAATATAATGCTTATTGTTTATGACCAGGTCATATGGGTATATAATATAATGCTTATTGTTTATGGCCAGGTCCTATTGGTATATAATATAATGCTTATTGTTTATGGCCAGTTCCTATTGGTATATAACATAATGCTTATTGTTTATGACCAGGTCCTATTGGTATATAATATAATGCTTATTGTTTATGGCCAGGTCCTATTGGTATATAATATAATGCTTATTGTTTATGACCAGGTCCTATGGGTATATAATATAATGCTTATTGTTTATGGCCAGGTCCTATTGGTATATAATATAATGCTTATTGTTTATGGCCAGGTCCTATGGGTATATAATATAATGCTTATTGTTTATGACCAGGTCCTATTGGTATATAATATAATGCTTATTGTTTATGACCAGGTCATATGGGTATATAATATAATGCTTATTGTTTATGGCCAGGTCCTATTGGTATATAATATAATGCTTATTGTTTATGGCCAGGTCCTATTGGTATATAATATAATGCTTATTGTTTATGACCAGGTCCTATTGGTATATAATATAATGCTTATTGTTTATGGCCAGGTCCTATTGGTATATAATATAATGCTTATTGTTTATGGCCAGGTCCTATTGGTATATAATATAATGCTTATTGTTTATGACCAGGTCATATGGGTATATAATATAATGCTTATTGTTTATGGCCAGGTCCTATTGGTATATAATATAATGCTTATTGTTTATGGCCAGGTCCTATTGGTATATAATATAATGCTTATTGTTTATGGCCAGGTCCTATTGGTATATAATATAATGCTTATTGTTTATGGCCAGGTCATATGGGTATATAATATAATGCTTATTGTTTATGACCAGGTCATATGGGTATATAATATAATGCTTATTGTTTATGGCCAGGTCCTATTGGTATATAATATAATGCTTATTGTTTATGGCCAGGTCCTATTGGTATATAATATAATGCTTATTGTTTATGGCCAGGTCATATGGGTATATAATATAATGCTTATTGTTTATGGCCAGGTCCTATTGGTATATAATATAATGCTTATTGTTTATGGCCAGGTCCTATTGGTATATAATATAATGCTTATTGTTTATGGCCAGGTCCTATTGGTATATAATATAATGCTTATTGTTTATGGCCAGGTCCTATTGGTATATAATATAATGCTTATTGTTTATGACCAGGTCCTATGGGTATATAATATAATGCTTATTGTTTATGGCCAGGTCCTATTGGTATATAATATAATGCTTATTGTTTATGGCCAGGTCCTATTGGTATATAATATAATGCTTATTGTTTATGGCCAGGTCCTATTGGTATATAATATAATGCTTATTGTTTATGGCCAGGTCCTATTGGTATATAATATAATGCTTATTGTTTATGGCCAGGTCCTATTGGTATATAATATAATGCTTATTGTTTATGGCCAGGTCCTATTGGTATATAATATAATGCTTATTGTTTATGGCCAGGTCCTATTGGTATATAATATAATGCTTATTGTTTATGGCCAGGTCCTATTGGTATATAATATAATGCTTATTGTTTATGACCAGGTCCTATTGGTATATAATATAATGCTTATTGTTTATGGCCAGGTCATATGGGTATATAATATAATGCTTATTGTTTATGGCCAGGTCCTATTGGTATATAATATAATGCTTATTGTTTATGGCCAGGTCCTATTGGTATATAATATAATGCTTATTGTTTATGGCCAGGTCCTATTGGTATATAATATAATGCTTATTGTTTATGGCCAGGTCATATGGGTATATAATATAATGCATATTGTTTATGGCCAGGTCATATGGGTATATAATATAATGCTTATTGTTTATGGCCAGGTCCTATTGGTATATAATATAATGCTTATTGTTTATGGCCAGGTCCTATTGGTATATAATATAATGCTTATTGTTTATGGCCAGGTCCTATTGGTATATAATATAATGCTTATTGTTTATGACCAGGTCCTATTGGTATATAATATAATGCTTATTGTTTATGGCCAGGTCATATGGGTATATAATATAATGCTTATTGTTTATGGCCAGGTCCTATGGGTATATAATATAATGCTTATTGTTTATGACCAGGTCCTATTGGTATATAATATAATGCTTATTGTTTATGGCCAGGTCCTATTGGTATATAATATAATGCTTATTGTTTATGACCAGGTCATATGGGTATATAATATAATGCTTATTGTTTATGGCCAGGTCCTATTGGTATATAATATAATGCTTATTGTTTATGGCCAGGTCCTATTGGTATATAATATAATGCTTATTGTTTATGGCCAGGTCCTATGGGTATATAATATAATGCTTATTGTTTATGGCCAGGTCCTATTGGTATATAATATAATGCTTATTGTTTATGGCCAGGTCCTATTGGTATATAATATAATGCTTATTGTTTATGGCCAGGTCCTATTGGTATATAATATAATGCTTATTGTTTATGGCCAGGTCCTATTGGTATATAATATAATGCTTATTGTTTATGGCCAGGTCATATGGGTATATAATATAATGCTTATTGTTTATGGCCAGGTCCTATTGGTATATAATATAATGCTTATTGTTTATGGCCAGGTCCTATGGGTATATAATATAATGCTTATTGTTTATGACCAGGTCATATGGGTATATTATGGGTATATAATAAAATGCTTATTGTTTATGGCCAGGTCCTATTGGTATATAATATAATGCTTATTGTTTATGACCAGGTCATATGGGTATATTATGGGTATATAATATAATGCTTATTGTTTATGGCCAGGTCCTATTGGTATATAATATAATGCTTATTGTTTATGACCAGGTCCTATTGGTATATAATATAATGCTTATTGTTTATGGCCAGGTCCTATTGGTATATAATATAATGCTTATTGTTTATGGCCAGGTCCTATTGGTATATAATATAATGCTTATTGTTTATGGCCAGGTCCTATGGGTATATAATATAATGCTTATTGTTTATGGCCAGGTCCTATTGGTATATAATATAATGCTTATTGTTTATGGCCAGGTCCTATTGGTATATAATATAATGCTTATTGTTTATGGCCAGGTCATATGGGTATATAATATAATGCTTATTGTTTATGGCCAGGTCCTATTGGTATATAATATAATGCTTATTGTTTATGACCAGGTCCTATTGGTATATAATATAATGCTTATTGTTTATGGCCAGGTCCTATTGGTATATAATATAATGCTTATTGTTTATGGCCAGGTCCTATGGGTATATAATATAATGCTTATTGTTTATGGCCAGGTCCTATTGGTATATAATATAATGCTTATTGTTTATGGCCAGGTCCTATGGGTATATAATATAATGCTTATTGTTTATGGCCAGGTCCTATTGGTATATAATGTAATGCTTATTGTTTATGGCCAGGTCCTATGGGTATATAATATAATGCTTATTGTTTATGGCCAGGTCCTATTGGTATATAATATAATGCTTATTGTTTATGGCCAGGTCCTATTGGTATATAATATAATGCTTATTGTTTATGGCCAGGTCCTATGGGTATATAATATAATGCTTATTGTTTTTGGCCAGGTCATATGGGTATATAATATAATGCTTATTGTTTATGGCCAGGTCCTATTGGTATATAATATAATGCTTATTGTTTATGGCCAGGTCATATGGGTATATAATGCTTATTGTTTATGGCCAGGTCCTATTGGTATATAATATAATGCTTATTGTTTTTGGCCAGGTCCTATTGGTATATAATATAATGCTTATTGTTTATGACCAGGTCCTATTGGTATATAATATAATGCTTATTGTTTATGGCCAGGTCCTATTGGTATATAATATAATGCTTATTGTTTATGGCCAGGTCCTATGGGTATATAATATAATGCTTATTGTTTATGACCAGGTCCTATTGGTATATAATATAATGCTTATTGTTTATGGCCAGGTCCTATTGGTATATAATATAATGCTTATTGTTTATGGCCAGGTCATATGGGTATATAATATAATGCTTATTGTTTATGGCCAGGTCCTATTGGTATATAATATAATGCTTATTGTTTATGGCCAGGTCCTATTGGTATATAATATAATGCTTATTGTTTATGACCAGGTCATATGGGTATATTATGGGTATATAATAAAATGCTTCTTGTGTTTTTGGAGAGATAGTAAACGACAAAAGTGAATAAGAGAGTGAGTGAGAGATACCAATAAAGATGTGTAGTACAGAAGGTATTTCTTTTGTCTGAGCGAGTTCAAGGTATTTGAAGGACAGGGTCAATAATACCTTAAAACATGACATTAGTGTGTCCTGTTTCTGTTTATGGGCTACAGCTGTATTCTCCTGTGTGTGTGTGTGTGTGTTTATTATAACTTGAACCTTTGATAACTCACATATGTTTAGTCACATTTCTACAGCCAGAGAACATTCATTATTAAAACATTTGACAGGCTACATTAAAACAGATTGACAATGTGGCCATCCGAGTATTAAATTGATATAAAGAGAGTTTAAATATAAAAGGACCATTAGACTTGTGTTTGTGATAATTTAATTATCCTCCCATAACATCTGGAGCTACATGGTCTTGAAGCCATGGATATGGTCCAGATAAAGAGCTGTGTATATAGCAGGGGTTCTGGTGAAGCAGGTACCCAATATGGTGAAGCAGGTACCCTATATGGTGAAGCAGGTACCCTATATGGTGAAGCTGGTACCCTATATGGTGAAGCTGGTACCCTATATGGTGAAGCAGGTACCCTATATGGTGAAGCTGGTACCCTATATGGTGAAGCAGGTACCCTATATGGTGAAGCTGGTACCCAATATGGTGAAGCTGGTACCTAATATGGTGAAGCAGGTACCTTATATGGTGAAGCAGGTACCTTATATGGTGAAGCTGGTACCCTATATGGTGAAGCTGGTACCTTATATGGTGAAGCTGGTACCTTATATGGTGAAGCTGGTACCTTATATGGTGAAGCAGGTACCTTATATGGTGAAGCTGGTACCCTATATGGTGAAGCAGGTACCCTATATGGTGAAGCAGGTACCTTATATGGTGAAGCTGGTACCCTATATGGTGAAGCTGGTACCTTATATGGTGAAGCTGGTACCCTATATGGTGAAGCTGGTACCCTATATGGTGAAGCTGGTACCCTATATGGTGAAGCTGGTACCCTATATGGTGAAGCAGGTACCCTATATGGTGAAGCTGGTACCCTATATGGTGAAGCTGGTACCCTATATGGTGAAGCTGGTACCCTATATGGTGAAGCAGGTACCCTATATGGTGAAGCAGGTACCTTATATGGTGAAGCTGGTACCCTATATGGTGAAGCTGGTACCTTATATGGTGAAGCTGGTACCCTATATGGTGAAGCTGGTACCCTATATGGTGAAGCTGGTACCCTATATGGTGAAGCTGGTACCCTATATAGTGAAGCTGGTACCCTATATGATGAAGCAGGTACCCTAAATGGTGAAGCTGGTACCCAATAAGGTGAAGCTGGTACCCTATATGGTGAAGCAGGTACCCTATATGGTGAAGCAGGTACCCTATATGGTGAAGCTGGTACCATATATGGTGAAGCAGTTACGTTAACCTATGGACATAATGGTTTGGCTCATTGTATATATCTACACAATCATTTTAGCTGGGATATTAACAGATAGAAGAGACACTTTTGGATCATTCTGGAGAACGTTTCACTTCCTCTTTATCGAGTTCTACTTTCATCCAGGCTGTTCCAGCATCAATCAATCAACCAAATGTATTTATACAGCCCTTTTTACAACAAAGTTTTCACAAAGTGCTTTTACAATCACCCAGCCTGAATCCGACAGACCACAAATCAACAAGTTGCACAAGAATAACAAGTTGAAACACGGGGGCTAGGAAAAACTCCCTGAAGGTCAAATTTAGGAAGAAACCTAGAGGAACCAGGCTCTGAGGGATCACCAGTTCTCTTCTGGCTGTGCTGGGCGAGTTTATGACAGTTAATATAATACAGTGCAAGCAAGCAATGTGCGAGCATCTTAAAAATGTAAATAGTCCAGGACGACCGGGGGGGTTGATGGGTACGATAGATAGGAGGACAAAACTCTGGTAGCATCAGCTGTTCCGTCGGCCGCACACTCAGGGGCCCCAGGATGGATCCAGCATATGTTTCCAAGGCTGATTGGTCCCACAGCGTGGCCAGCAGTCACGGGTCCCCCTTAACGGAAGTGGACACAAACACAGGGAAAGGTTGGACACCAGTTCCCAGCACAACAGTATGCCAGCATAAGTCTTGAAAGGACACAGGGGGGTTAGTGAAACTATGGCCATGAACGGGTAAACCCAGGACAAGGCCAGACAAATGTTAGTAGAGTCAAGACACAAGGCCAGGTTAGACACCCTGGTTTTCTCGTCCCCGGCACCATAATATAGCAGCATAAATCTTAGCATGAAACAGGGGGGTCCAGTGAAGCTGTGGCCCTGAAGAGGGAAACCCCGAACAGGGCCCAATAGGCCGGAAAACACCCACCCACTTTAACGAGCATCAACCCAGGGACACCAATCAACCACAACCACTCGGGCAGGTTTAGTTTTTGCTCACAAGCCACTCGAATTGAGGGAACAACAGAGAACTATAGCGAGCCAGTGACTCCACCCCCCAGGCAGCAATTGAGAGAGAGGACGTCCCAGGGGAGATGTGAACCCGCACGGCAAAGACAGCAAGGCGGAATGAGATCTGAGCCTTCCGTTCAACCTTCGTACCCTGGGCCATATTACACTCAACCATAGACCTTACTGAAAAGATATGTTTTTAATTGTGATTTAATAGTTTGAACAGAGTCTACATTTCGAACCCAGATTTGTAACTCATTCCATAATAGAGGAGCTCTATAGTAGAAAGTTCTACCTCCAGCTATTTGTTTAGAAATTTTAGGTACAAATAGGAGACCAGCATCCTTTGATCTAAGGTTACGCGTGGGTATGTATGGCTGGACTAATTCAGCGAGGTAGGTGGGAGCAAGTTGATGTAAAGCTTTATATGTTAACAGTAGTACTTTAAAGTCAGCCCTAGCCTTAACAGGCAGCCAATGTAAAGAGAGCATCTTGATCCATTCCATTTGCCTGGTGACTTAATTGGCAAATGATACATTAGATTACCTGATTCTAACAACCATCTGTCTAATTGGTTTCAATTGCATGAAGGAATGATGTCACTGTTTATTTAACAGTCTAATGTGACTCCTCACTC
>CM055736.1:23070816-23135816 GCA_029465975.1 Dallia pectoralis | reverse complement strand
ATCATCTATATGTAGACTGTTCATGTAAACAGTGTGACTATAGATCTGTGATCATCTATATGTAGACTGTTCATGTAAACAGTGTGACTATAGATCTGTGATCATCTATATGTAGACTGTTCATGTAAACAGTGTGACTATAGATCTGTGGTCATCTATATGTAGACTGTTCATGTAAACAGTGTGACTATAGATCTGTGATCATCTATATGTAGACTGTTCATGTAAACAGTGTGACTATAGATCTGTGGTCATCTATATGTAGACTGTTCATGTAAACAGTGTGACTATAGATCTGTGGTCATCTATATGTAGACTGTTTATGTAAACAGTGTGACTATAGATCTGTGATCATCTATATGTAGACTGTTTATGTAAACAGTGTGACTATAGATCTGTGATCATCTATATGTAGACTGTTCATGTAAACAGTGTGACTATAGATCTGTGATCATCTATATGTAGACTATTCATGTAAACAGTGTGACTATAGATCTGTGATCATCTATATGTAGACTGTTCATGTAAACAGTGTGACTATAGATCTGTGATCATCTATATGTAGACTGTTCATGTAAACAGTGTGACTATAGATATGTGATCATCTATATGTAGACTGTTCATGTAAACAGTGTGACTATAGATCTGTGATCATCTTTATAAAGACTGTTCATGTTCTTCTTCTCTCTTTTAGATGCCTATAAAATAGAGGTACAATCAATGTGCACGTATTCTTTCTAATCTTCCTCCTCTAAAACATTACCTATGAGAGTGGAATCAATAACTCACTGAAGCTGTAAACCTATTAGTTTATAAGCTGATTGTGGTCGAGGACAGAAAGTGTGTGTGTGTGTGTGTGCGCGCGTGAGCGTGCGCGAGTCTGCGTGAGTGAGAGAGGGGTAAAGACTAGCTATGCCCGACTCAGAGAAATAAAGTCCATTAGATAAAATAAAGTCCATTAGATAAAGTCCATTCGATTTCCCTATCTTAGCTATCTTAGCTCATTGTCTATCAATCTTCATAATCCAGATGGTTTTCACCCAGAATGCTTATTGGTTGAGAAAAAAATGACTTAACTACATTGGTAACCAGTTTATAATAACAGTAATATTATTGGCAGCAAATTCATTATTTCAACTACAGTATTTGTGGTGGTATATTAGTGTTAATTATTTCAACTACAGTATTTGTGGTGGTATATTAGTGTTAATTATTTCAACTACAGTATTTGTGGTGGTATATTAGTGTTAATTATTTCAACTACAGTATTTGTGGTGGTATATAAGTGTTAATTATTTCAACTACAGTATTTGTGGTGGTATATTAGTGTTAATTATTTCAACTAAAGTAATTGTGGTGGTATATTAGTGTTAATTATTTCAACTACAGTAATTGTGGTGGTATATAAGTGTTAATTATTACAATTATAGTATTTGTGGTGGTATATTAGTGTTAATTATTTCAACTACAGTATTTGTGGTGGTATATAAGTGTTAATTATTACAATTATAGTATTTGTGGTGGTATATTAGTGTTAATTATTTCAACTACAGTATTTGTGGTGGTATATAAGTGTTAATTATTTCAACTACAGTATTTGTGGTGGTATATTAGTGTTAATTATTTCAACTAAAGTATTTGTGGTGGTATATTAGTGTTAATTATTTTAACTAAAGTATTTGTGGTGGTATATTAGTGTTAATTATTTTAACTACAGTATTTGTGGTGGTATATAAGTGTTAATTATTACAATTATAGTATTTGTGGTGGTATATTAGTGTTAATCATTATAATTAGCAGTAGTATTTTAGGAGTGTTCGGCAACACTATCAATACTATCTTTCTCTCAGTTTATATTATTTATAACAGTATTCTTATTCTGCATGATGGAAGGTGGCTTGAGTTCTATATTTTCAGTTAATGTCATTGCAGATGAGCATAATTAAAGGTAGATTTGATCTCTATAATATCCAGCAGATAGCATCTATAATAAGAGATGTTATTTTGTTTATTTGGATGAGGAGCTGGTTTTTATGGACTGGTGGACTGGTGTGTTGGTGGACTGGTGTGTTGGTGGACTGGTGTGTTGGTGGACTAATGGACTGGTGTGTTGGTGTGTTGGTGGACTGGTGTGTTGGTGGACTGATGGACTGGTGTCTTGGTGGACTGGTGTGTTGGTGGACTGTTGTGTTGGTGGACTGGTGTGTTGGTGGACTGGTGTGTTGGTGGACTGGTGTGTTGGTGGACTGGTGTGTTGGTAGGCTGGTGTGTTGGTAGGCTGGTGGTCTGGTGGAGTGGTAGGATGGTGGTCTGGTAGGCTGGTGGACTGGTGTGTTGGTGGACTGATGGACTGGTATGTTGGTTGTTGGTGGACTGGTGTGTTGGTGGACTGGTGGACTGGTATGTTGGTGGACTGGTGTGTGGACTGGTGTGTTGGTGGACTGATGGACTGGTGTGTTGGTGGACTGGTGTGTTGGTGGACTGATGGACTGGTGTGTTGGTGGACTGGTGTGTTGGTGGACTGGTGTGTTGGTGGACTGGTGTGTTGGTGGACTGGTGTGTTGGTGGACTGGTGTGTTGGTGGTCTGGTGTGGCTGGTGGTCTGGTAGGCTGGTGGTCTGGTAGGCTGGTGGTCTGGTAGGCTGGTGGACTGGTAGGCTGGTGGATTGGTAGGCTGGTGTTCTGGTAGGCTGGTGGTCTGGTAGGCTGGTGGTCTGGTAGGCTGGTGGTCTGGTAGGCTGGTGGTCTGGTAGGCTGGTGGTCTGGTAAGCTGGTGGTCTGGTGGTCTGGTAGGCTGGTAGGCTGGCGGTCTGGTAGGCTGGCGGTCTGGTAGGCTGGCGTTCTGGTAGGCTGGCG
Organism: Dallia pectoralis; assembly: GCA_029465975.1. Classification (NCBI taxonomy): domain Eukaryota; kingdom Metazoa; phylum Chordata; class Actinopteri; order Esociformes; family Umbridae; genus Dallia; species Dallia pectoralis. Next base: position 23,132,960 of record CM055736.1, on the reverse strand, counting down.
GTCTGGTAAGCTGGTGGTCTGGTAGGCTGGTGGTCTGGTAAGCTGGTGGTCTGGTAGGCTGGTGGTCTGGTAGGCTGGTGGTCTGGTAGGCTGGTAGGCTGGTAAGCTGGTGGTCTCGTAGGCTGGCGGTCTGGTAGGCTGGCGGTCTGGTAGGCTGGCGGTCTGGTAGGCTGGCGGTCTGGTAAGCTGGTGGTCTGGTAGGCTGGTGGTCTGGTAGGCTGGTGGTCTGGTAGGCTGGTGGTCTGGTAGGCTGGTGGTCTGGTAGGCTGGTGGTCTGGTAGGCTGGTGGTCTGGGTTATATAACCCTATCACTTGACTAGACTGAATGCTAGCTGCTTCAGCACTATTAATGTGCCATGCAGACAACGGGGCGGCAGTGGCTCAGTGGATTGAGTCGGTTGTCTAACAATCGGAAGGTTGGTGGTCCGATCCCCGGTTCCTCCTGGGAAATTGTCGAGGTGTCCATGAGCAAGACACCTAACCCCAGCTGCTCCTGGCGAGCCTGCAGTCGCCTTGCATGGTAGACGCGGTCGTCAGTGTATGAATGAGTGAATGAACTTTGGATAAAAGCGCTATATAAAAGCGCAGCATTTACCATTTACAATGGTTCCCTTCTATGATATTATGTCGGGGCAGGTACTGGAGATATGGATGTCTGTCATAATGACCGGTGAGATGGGGTAAGAAATAATCGATGGTAGGAGGAATTAATGATGCTGGGAGGAAATAAATATATATATATATAAAGAGGTTAACAGTGGATCAGGCAAAAGAGTGTAGGTAGAAATCTGGGCTTCTTTCAAATAGTGTGATTGAGCTTTCTATTCAGACATTGTCTGATTGGCTGTAATAGCTCGGTGATGAGTCTCTGGGACATTGTCTGATTGGCTGTCATGGCTCGGTGATGAGTCTCTGGGACATTGTCTGATTGGCTGTCATGGCTCGGTGATGAGTCTCTGGGACATTGTCTGATTGGCTGTCATGGCTCGGTGATGGGTCTCTGGGACATTTTCATGTTATTTTAATAGACAAATATGTATTTCTATTCTAAACACATGGACATTTCTAGGTGAGCACAAACTTTTAAACGGTAGTGTGTGTAAACCCATAACCCTATGTTCTGTGTCTGTAATTAATTATTTGTGGGAATATTATATTATGTAAAGTTATTGTTCACTTTGCACACTATATGCTTGGTCAATATTATATTCTAGTAACACGCACAACATAGTAACACGCCTTTGATCATGTCTGCATTCATGCTTTACATGGCCAGATCAAATTCCTTCTTTAAATGTGAGTTATCTAGGTTTTCATAACAAGGCGTAATGTGTTTCATACAGTCCTTACCTGTGTATAAACCCCTCCACCATAAAGAGGATCAAATTATTTCAACCTCACTAAACCACATTTATAATGTACTGTTTCGCCAGGTGTAGTTTTTCTAACGTTCTAGTAATTGTTCTAGTTTTGCTTCTATCTCCGTTGCAAACCTTTGGCACTGAGTCCCAGTGATGTCGTAGGTTGCCGTGATGGAAAATGTCCTGGCTGGAGTAATTTGGGAGTGTGGAAACAGAGGGTAGCAGCTTAAAGTAGCCAGGGAGGAGAGAAGGGGTGCTTGCTGGGTAATGGATTGTGTGGCTAATAAGCAGTGGCGGGGGTAGGGGATTCTGGGAATAGAATCCTAATGACTCTGTCAGAACAGTGATGAGAGTGGAACCTCTGGGAGGTTAGCCTCATGGTGGCCTTCAGAGTACACACTACCTACAGTGTAGGTCCTACACTAAACACAGCCACCCCAAATCCCAGCCAAACAAACAGCAAATAGATATGTCACTAAAACACCTGCTCCACGACTAGAGAACTTCCGTCTGACTCCACGACTAGGGAACTTCCATCTGACTCCACGACTAGGGAACTTCCGTCTGACTCCACGACTAGGGAACTTCCGTCTGACTCCACGACTAGAGAAATTCCGTCTGACTCCACGACTAGAGAACTTCCGTCTGACTCCACGACTAGAGAACTTCCGTCTGACTCCACGACTAGAGAACTTCCGTCTGACTCCACGACTAGGAACTTCCGTCTGACTCCACGACTAGGGAACTTCCGTCTGACTCCACGACTAGGGAACTTCCGTCTGACTCCACGACTAGGGAACTTCCGTCTGACTCCACGACTAGGGAACTTCCGTCTGACTCCACGACTAGGGAACTTCTGTCTGACTCCACGACTAGGGAACTTCCGTCTGACTCCACGACTAGGGAACTTCCGTCTGACTCCACGACTAGGAACTTCCGTCTGACTCCACGACTAGAGAACTTCCGTCTGACTCCACGACTAGGGAACTTCCGTCTGACTCCACGACTAGGGAACTTCCGTCTGACTCCACGACTAGAGAACTTCCGTCTGACTCCACGACTAGGAACTTCCGTCTGACTCCACGACTAGAGAACTTCCGTCTGACTCCACGACTAGAGAACTTCCGTCTGACTCCACGACTCTTCCGTCTGACTGACTTCCGTCTGACTCCACGACTAGGAACTTCCGTCTGACTCCACGACTAGGGAACTTCCGTCTGACTCCACGACTAGAGAACTTCCGTCTGACTCCACGACTAGGGAACTTCCGTCTGACTCCACGACTAGGGAACTTCCGTCTGACTCCACGACTAGAGAACTTCCGTCTGACTCCACGACTAGGAACTTCCGTCTGACTCGACGACTAGGGAACTTCCGTCTGACTCCACGACTAGAGAACTTCCGTCTGACTCCACGACTAGAGAACTTCCGTCTGACTCCACGACTAGAGAACTTCCGTCTGACTCCACGACTAGAGAACTGCGGGGGTTTTTTGCGTGTGTGTGTGTGTGGTTGTCTGTGTGAGTGTGTGTGTGTGGTTGTCTGTGTGTGGGTGTGTGTGTCTGTGTGTGTAATATGCTTTTAAATCTCCTTTCACCTCTTCTCTTCTCATGTCCCATTCTCTCTTCATCTCTCTCCTACTCTTCCCCCTCTTTCTTTTCTTCTCTCTTTCTCCACCTCTAATTTCTCTACTTTCTTCTCTCTTAACCCTTCCTTTCTCCTCCCCACTGCCTTCCTTTTCTCCTCTCCTCTGCCCTCTCCTCTCCTTTTGATTCACCCCTCCTCAGGTGATGTCACAGCTGTCAGTTTGATTAAACTCCCCCCTATGGGTTACATTTGACCCCTGTGGGTCCAGTTTAGGGAATATGGTGACATTTGGAAAGCAGCTTTCTATGATTATTGTATTGTTCTGTGATGTGTAGCGTTTGCACAGCAGGGGGTAGGACTTCACTCAAGTTTCCTTTTAGATATTTTCCCTTATTGGCTGATTGACATGGCGGTAAATCTTTGCTGTCTTGGGTTCCAGAGAGTACCCTGCTTTGGTTCTTTGTAGATGTTAAGTGTTGGAGAGACAAAGCCTGTCTGTCCCTTATACGTCCCTGTCCTTGTGGCAGATGTCAGCCTAGGGCCATGGAATTATGCAGTAATGAGATAAGAGGTTCTACATCATTGGGTCAGTGTTGTCGTAGAGACAAGAAACTGCCTTCTCTACTAACTGAAGAAAACGTTTATATCAGCGATATGATCTTCACACTTTCCAGAATAATCCTAAATGTGATTTAAGCTGCTCTATAAAGGGATAACATGAGTGTATAAATGTGCTACTGTTCATTCATGTATTTACACTCAGTATTGACTCAACACACATTTCATTTGGGGTTTCCTTTTGCATTCTGAGGTACAGAGCCACCCAACATATTGGTAGATGGGCATGTGTGGCTGTGTGTGTGTGTGTGTGTGGGGGGCTGTGTGTGTGTGTGTGTGGGGGGGCTGTGTGTGCGTGTGTCAGAGAGGCGGGGCTGAGCAGAGAGACGGGGCTGTGGTAAATATCCAAATCTGTGTTTATAGTGATTTATCTGTCTTCATTATTCAGACTGATTCATCTCTGCTGGTTGTCCCAGGGCCCTAGGGCAGCATGTCACCAGCGTCCCACGACATCACACAAATTATTTTTAGTCATCAGGCTATTGGTCAACATTACAACCATCAGCAGTCCTTTAACATCTGTATGCCAAATTAACCTGCTGATGTCAGAGCCAAGGCTGAGACATGACCAAAACACACCATCAAAATACAGGTAACTTGCCCTATTACTTTGCAGAATGACTGTAGGCTTATGGCGAAACATGATTGCAGTTCACTGGGAGAGCAGCCAGTTGATTTTTGTGTCTAGTCCTTTCATTGAGTTCCAGTAGTAGTCTTTAGCATGTTCCTACAGTCTGTGACATTGTTATTAGCATGTTCCCACAGTCTGTGACATGGTTAATAGCATGTTCCCACAGTCTGTGACATGGTTATTAGCATGTTCCCACAGTTTGTGACATGGTTATTAGCATGTTCCCACAGTCTGTGACATGGTTATTAGCATGTTCCCACAGTCTGTGACATGGTTATTAGCATGTTCCCACAGTCTGTGACATGGTTATTAGCATGTTCCCACAGTCTGTGACATGGTTATTAGCATGTTCCTACAGTCTGTGACATGGTTATTAGCATGTTCCTACAGTCTGTGACATGGTTATTAGCATGTTCCTACAGTCTGTGACATGGTTATTAGCATGTTCCTACAGTCTGTGACATGTTTATTAGCATGTTCCTACAGTCTGTGACATGGTCATTAGCATGTTCCTACAGTCTGTGACATGGTCATTAACATGTTTCTACAGATTGTGTCATGGAAAATGTCCAACGTATTGTTCCAAATGTTCTTAATTGGATGTGAGTCTGGTTAACTACGGTAGACTGGATGCTTCCTGGTTGGCTGGTTAATTATGGTAGACTGGTTAACTATGGTAGACTGGATGCTTCCTGGTTGGCTGGTTAATTATGGTAGACTGGTTAACTATGGTAGACTGGATGCTTCCTGGTTGGCTGGTTAATTATGGTAGACTGGATGCTTCCTGGTTAATTATGGTAGACTGGTTGACTATGGTGGACTGGATGCTTCCTGGTTGGCTGGTTAACTATGGTAGACTGGATGCTTCCTGGTTGGCTGGTTAATTATGGTAGACTGGTTGACTATGGTGGACTGGATGCTTCCTGGTTGGCTGGTTAACTATGGTAGACTGGATGCTTCCTGGTTGGCTGGTTAATTATGGTAGACTGGTTGACTATGGTAGACTGGATGCTTCCTGGTTGGCTGGTTAATTATGGTAGACTGGTTGACAATGGTAGACTGGATGCTTCCTGGTTGGCTGGTTAATTATGGTAGACTGGATGCTTCCTGGTTGGCTGGTTAATTATGGTAGACTGGTTGACTATGGTGGACTGGATGCTTCCTGGGATTCAAGAAGTTCTCTCTAGTCAGGAATTTGATTATAAAAATTACAATCACAAACATTTTCAGTCCGGTATTTAGAAGGGCGTGTAATTAACATGAAAACACCAGAGTCTGCAAGATAATGCCTATTAGACACATTCATTTAAACATGACAAGTTCTGTAATCCTCTGTTTAAAGAGAAATAAACACAATTCACCGTTTAAGTATTTCATGTAGATTCTGATCGCTTTTCAATATTATTCAAACTGAAATGAGCTTCAAGCTATGAAGTTCCCCCAAAACCATGAAACTTATTTACTGAACTCTGAATCTCTCTAAATCTATACTGTCTATAATTAAATATGCTTCCTCTCCCCTCCTGCTTTTTCCTTCTCTACTCATCCTCTCTTTTCCATGTTTCCCTTTCTCCTTCTCTCTTCTGCTCTCATGCTCTTCTTTCATTTTTCCTTCCTTGTCTCTGTCTCCTTGCGCCCTTGTCTCGTTCCATATTTCGAGGCTTCCAAAACAAACCAAATACCAAAACATCTCCCTGAAGGATTTGCTGGGATTTCCAATTTAAATGCAAATTTCCACCGGACTTCACAAAGAGATGGCTGAAACCTTTCAATACAGCGATGAATTATATATTTGAATGAAGCAGTAACCAGCCTCCTCTGCTTCTCCTGGGGAAAAAATGAACAAATAAATATGAGAACATGTGGATGAGGAGGAGCGGGGGTGAGGAGGAGCGGGGGGGTGAGGAGGAGCGGGGGGTGAGGAGGAGCGGGGGGTGAGTCTATGGAAGGGGACGTTGTATGACATGTTGTGGGGAACGTGGGGCTCCATTAAGAGCCTCCTCACATCTCCGTTAAGACCAGCCGCCTCACATCTCCGTTAAGACCAGCCGCCTCACATCTCCATTAAGAGCCTCCTCACATCTCCGTTAAGACCAGCCGCCTCACATCTCCGTTAAGACCAGCCGCCTCACATCTCCGTTAAGACCAGCCGCCTCACATCTCCGTTAAGACCAGCCGCCTCACATCTCCGTTAAGACCAGCCTCCTCACATCTCCGTTAAGACCAGCCTCCTCACATCTCCGTTAAGACCAGCCTCCTCACATCTCCGTTAAGACCAGCCTCCTCACATCTCCGTTAAGACCAGCCGCCTCACATCTCCGTTAAGACCAGCCTCCTCACATCTCCGTTAAGACCAGCCGCCTCACATCTCCGTTAAGACCAGCCGCCTCACATCTCCGTTAAGACCAGCCTCCTCACATCTCCGTTAAGACCAGCCTCCTCACATCTAGACTGACAGCGGCAGGAGCTCAGAGAGATGGGGATTGTGAGGAGCGGAAGGGAGATGCAGTTTAATTTAACTCCTGTCACTCATCTCTATTTTTGTAAAGTTGAAATAAATATGAACTGTCAATCACTATGAAAGGCTGGTGTTTATGAAGTACTTTTATTCCAGACTCTCCATAAAGTTGTTTCAACCAGAACTAGTTTTCAATTGGTTGAAACATATGGATTTTTACAGTTGAGATTGACTGACTCATTGTATGCAGTTTTTCATTTTGGACACAACTACAGGCCATTGTAGAAGTCTGTCTGGGGTAGTTTAGAGGCAGAGAGTAGAAGTCTGTCTGGGGTAGTTTAGAGGCAGAGAGTAGAAGTCTGTCTGGGGTAGTTTAGAGGCATAGAGGCTGACAAATTGTCATTACATATTTTTTTCTAACTTATTGATTCTTTTATTGTTCTAAATTGTGGTTATGGTTCTTTAACGATGTAAACCCTCCTACCAGTTATAAAAGCATCAGGTTGATTCTACAACCTTTGACCTTCCCCCAGTCTTCCTTCTATTGGGGGAAAGGGGGGAGCGAGGGGGGAGCAAAGGAAGTAGAAACACATTCTGGTGGTACTGTTGGTATCTCTCTAACCCAGGCTGATGGTACTGTTGGTATCTCTCTCTCTCTCTCTCTCTCTTCCTTCAGATGGCCAACACTGTGACATCACTATGCTGTGTGGTTCTGGCTGCTGTGGTGGTGGCCTACGCTCAGAGACGCAGCCAATCAGGTTAGAGACACTATAATACTGCCCTCCTCTACTCCAATACTAGTATTACGGCACTCCTATACTAGTACCGCTGCCCTCCTCTACTCCTATACTAGTACTACTGCACTCCTATACTAGTACCGCTGCCCTCATCTACTCCTATACTAGTACTGCTGCCCTCATCTACTCCTATACTAGTACTGCTGCCCTCATCTACTCCTATACTAGTACTGCTGCCCTCATCTACTCCTATACTAGTACTGCTGCCCTCATCTACTCCTATACTAGTACCGTATACTGCCCTCATCTACTCCTATACTAGTACCGCTGCCCTCATCTACTCCTATACTAGTACCGCTGCCCTCATCTACTCCTATACTAGTACCGCTGCCCTCATCTACTCCTATACTAGTACCGCTGCCCTCATCTACTCCTATACTAGTACCGCTGCCCTCATCTACTCCTATACTAGTACTGCTGCCCTCATCTAGTACTGCTGCCCTCATCTACTCCTATACTAGTACTACTGCCCTCCTATACTAGTACTACTGCCCTCCTCTACTCCCACACTACACCTGTTCACTACTCTCACACTACTACACTTGTTCATTACTACTACTCTATTACTACAGTACTCTACTCCAGTAGCACTACTTCTATTCTTTATTCTACTGTTTCATTGCTGTTGTTGCTTAGTTCTGCTGTTTTTTATGTTGTTGTCTTATTGTTATTTTCTGTCTTTATAGTTCAAACAAATGCAATACGTAACACCAATACGTTATGCATTTATATATGTGTGTTTCTGTGGCCTGAGTGTATTTGTTTTGGTAAAGGGGTGTGAGGAGTCACAGACAGAGAAGAGTCACAGACAGAGAAGAGTCACAGACAGAGAAGAGTCACAGACAGAGAAGAGTCACAGACAGAGAAGAGTCACAGACAGAGACGAGTCACAGACAGAGACGAGTCACAGACAGAGACGAGTCACAGACAGAGACGAGTCACAGACAGAGACGAGTCACAGACAGAGACGAGTCACAGACAGAGACGAGTCACAGACAGAGACGAGTCACAGACAGAGACGAGTCACAGACAGAGAAGAGTCACAGACAGAGAAGAGTCACAGACAGAGACAGAGAGGAGTCACAGACAGAGAAGAGTCACAGACAGAGACAGAGAGGAGTCAGAGACAGAGAGGAGTCACAGACAGATCACCCCGTCTCGTTCTGTCCAATTACAATCACCCCTGTCCCGTTTTCTCAACTTTTCATTTGGAATTTCATCAATCACATTTTTGTCCCATAACGGCACACATTCTTGTACAATACTCGCACATTCTTGTACAATACTCTCAACTCTAGTTCTAATGAGGAATGGTTGCCATTTTGACCCTGTTTGTTGCTGGGGTGATTCTCGTTCTGTGTTTCAGAGACACGTTGTAACGCTATGATGTAATCTGAGATTACAGAACTGACAGATAGTCTGCTGATGGAATGTGAGTTGTCATGATGAAAAAGCTAAGCTTTAGTAAACCCTCATATGATAGACTCAGGGTATATCGGACATGTGTGTGTGTGTGTGTGTGTGGACAGGAGGCAGGCATGTTGTCACCCTAAAATGTCACTTTGGTGTCAAAATGTGCTGTTGACTTTTTTGCCTTATCACTTCCTTGAATCTTTATTTGTCATGACGCTAACAGCAGACTCAGAAGGCAAATGTCTACAATCAAGACCGGACATTGATGTCTCCTTAAATTAATTGATTAGACACAACGGATTATAATATATGTTTCTACACACCAATTTTCACTTATCCAGCATTTTACAGGGATTTCTGTAAACTGAAATGAAAGCTGCTAGGGCTGTGGGTTATGGGGAACATTAGCAGACACAATGAGCCCACCAAATGAGGAGATCAACTTGGTAAATGAGAATTGAGGACATATAATCCTTCATGAATCAGACTGTTGCTGGATTAGTCACCAGGAAAATCCTCAATATAATTTAGTTCCCTACGTCCACTATGAGTCCACGTCCACTATGAGTCCACGTCGACTGTGAATCCACGTCCACTATGAGTCCACGTCCACTATGAGTCCACGTCCACTATGAGTCCACGTCCACTATGAGTCCACGTCCACTATGAGTCCACTATGAGTCCACGTCCACTATGAGTCCACGTCCACTATGAGTCCACGTCGAGTCCACTATGAGTCCACGTCGAGTCCACTATGAGTCCACGTCCACTGTGAGTCCACGTCCACTGTGAGTCCACGTCCACTATGAGTCCACGTCCACTATGAGTCCACGTCCACTATGAGTCCACTATGAGTCCACGTCCACTATGAGTCCACGTCCACTATGAGTCCACGTCGAGTCCACTATGAGTCCACGTCCACTATGAGTCCACGTCCACTATGAGGCCACTATGAGTCCTCATCCACTATGAGTCCACGTCCACTGTGAGTCCACTGACTCCTCGTCCACTGAGTCCACGTCCACTGTGAGTCCACTATGAGTCCACGTCCACTGTGAGTCCACATCCACTGTGAGTCCACATCCACTGTGAGTCCACGTCCACTGTGAGTCCACGTCCACTATGAGTCCACATCCACTGTGAGTCCACATCCACTGTGAGTCCACGTCCACTATGAGTCCACGTCCACTGTGAGTCCACGTCCACTATGAGTCCACTATGAGTCTACGTCCACTATGAGTCCACGTCCACTACTGAGTCCACTATGAGTCTACGTCCACTATGAGTCCACGTCCACTATGAGTCCACGTCGAGGCCACTATGAGTCCACGTCCACTATGAGTCCACTGTGAGTCCACGTCCACTATGAGTCCACGTCCACTATGAGTCCACGTCCACTATGAGTCCACGTCCACTATGAGTCCACGTCCACTATGAGTCCACGTCCACTGTGAGTCCACGTCCACTATGAGTCCACGTCCACTATGAGTCCACTATGAGTCTACGTCCACTATGAGTCCACGTCCACTATGAGTCCACGTCGAGGCCACTATGAGTCCACGTCCACTATGAGTCCACTGTGAGTCCACGTCCACTATGAGTCCACTGTGAGTCCACGTCCACTATGAGTCCACGTCCACTATGAGTCCACTATGAGTCCACGTCCACTATGAATCCACGTCCACTATGAGTCCACTGGTGTTGTCTTAAAGATGACTTATACAAACATTTTTCAATATATCAGCTCAGTAACTATAAATCCCAAATGTCTTCATGTCACCTTAGTAGTGCACACAGTCTTCGTTCAGTAGTGGTGTACTATGTAGGGAGTGGGGGGGTTGAGCTAAATGTTCTGGCCTCCTCTTTAATGCCTCTCAATACAAGCAGTGTTTAGGATATATCTTTGAAGTGAAGAAAGAGGAGCTTCAATTCGTTAGTAAGAGAGGGTGATTCCAAGAGGGAAAGAGATGAGGAGATTGAGAAAAGAAGGGAAAGACTGAGAAAAGGAGGTAAAGACTGAGAAAAGGAGGTAAAGACTGAGAAAAGGAGGTAAAGACTGAGAAAAGGAGGTAAAGACTGAGAAAAGGAGGTAAAGACTGAGAAAGGGAGGTAAAGACTGAGAAAAGGAGGTAAAGACTGATCTCTGGGTGTCTCTGAAGTGTAGAATGTAGATATTTCACACTGTCCTTTACCTGGGCTGTTAATGCAGAACCTTTCACAGTCACACAAACACATTGTCCAAAAAAGCTACAATGCGATTCTGACGTTTAGCTGTAGAAGCAAAAACATTTTCTCTAAATACATTATTCAAGTCTCTGCTTGTCAGTAACATCTTGATTATCAGACTAAATTCATTTTGCCAGTTTTCCTAATGCCCATATCCCTACAAGGCATCAAATCAAAGCTCTTTTTACAGCATTGTTGGCACAAAGTTATTTTACAAACACCAGGTCAGAAACCAGACAGAGTATGGATGAACAAGTATGGGGGGGCAGATGAGTAGGACGCCATTTGGTACCTGTGTGTCTTTGAGCTGCAAAATAAATATCTCATAACTTTCTCTTCAGTGAAGAATAGACAATTTGCTCTATTCTGTGATGAGAGCCTTTGGATGATAATATCCCTGCTGCCAGGGTTAGGTTTAGGGGTATGGGTAGGTTAGGTTTAGGGTTATGGGTAGGTTAGGTTTAGGGTTATGGGTAGGTTAGGTTTAGGGTTATGGGTAGGTTAGGTTTAGGGTTATGGGTAGGTTTAGGGGTATGGGTAGGTTAGGTTTAGGGTTATGGGTAGGGTTAGGTTTAGGGTTATGGGTAGGTTAGGTTTAGGGTTATGGGTAGGTTAGGGTTATGGGTAGGTTAGGGTTATGGGTAGGTTTAGGGGTATGGGTAGGTTTAGGGTTATGGGTAGGTTAGGTTTAGGGTTATGGGTAGGTTAGGTTTAGGGTTATGGGTAGGTTTAGGGTTATGGGTAGGTTAGGTTTAGGGTTATGGGTAGGTTTAGGGTTATGGGTAGGTTAGGTTTAGGGTTATGGGTAGGTTAGGTTTAGGGTTATGGGTAGGTTAGGTTTAGGGTTATGGGTAGGTTTAGGGGTATGGGTAGGTTTAGGGTTAGGGTTATGGGTAGGTTTAGTGTTATGGGTAGGTTAGGTTTAGGGGTATGGGTAGGTTTAGGGTTATGGGTAGGTTTAGTGTTATGGGTAGGTTTAGTGTTATGGGTAGGGTTAGTGTTATGGGTAGGGTTAGGTTTATGGGTAGGGTTAGGTTTATGGGTAGGTTAGGTTTAGGGTTATGGGTAGGTTTAGTGTTATGGGTAGGGTTAGTGTTATGGGTAGGGTTAGTGTTATGGGTAGGGTTAGGATTATGGGTAGGTTTAGGGTTAGGATTATGGGTAGGTTTAGGGTTAGGATTATGGGTAGGTTTAGTGTTATGGGTAGGGTTAGGTTTAGTGTTATGGGTAGGTTTAGTGTTATGGGTAGGTTTAGTGTTATGGGTAGGTTTAGTGTTATGGGTAGGTTTAGGGTTATGGGTAGGTTTAGTGTTATGGGTAGGTTTAGTGTTATGGGTAGGGTTAGGTTTAGTGTTATGGGTACGTTTAGGGTTATGGGTAGGTTTAGTGTTATGGGTAGGTTTAGTGTTATGGGTAGGGTTAGGTTTAGTGTTATGGGTACGTTTAGGGTTATGGGTAGGTTTAGTGTTATGGGTAGGTTTAGTGTTATGGGTAGGTTTAGTGTTATGGGTAGGTTTAGTGTTATGGGTAGGTTTAGTGTTATGGGTAGGTTTAGGGTTATGGGTTTGTTTAGGGTTATGGGTAGGTTTAGGTTTGTATGTGTGAAAGTCTATTCTATAGGACATGTTATGCTGTTGGGGACAGAGGGTTTTGTACGTGATATTTAATCTCCTCTAATTAAATTATTATTGTGTAAGTCGAAACCACCAACAAGCCTGCAGAAATGTACATAACACACATATAGAACACACAATATATTATCCAAATGGCATCATCGTTCATCCTCCTGTTCTTCTGTTAAACAACAGATGATAAATGTCAGGCAGTTAATGAAGACAAACAGATCCATTTATCCTGGGCTCTGATTGGTTCTTAATTGGACCAATGGGCCATCGTTCCCGGCCGTTGCTGATAGCATCTTTCAGAAAATCGACTGTTTGTTTCAATCACAGAAACAGACTGGCCGTGCTGGAGATCTGACAGACTGGCCGTGCTGGAGATCTGACGGACTGGCCGTGCTGGAGATCTGACAGACTGGCCGTGCTGGAGATCTGACAGACTGGCCGTGCTGGAGATCTGACGGACTGGCCGTGCTGGAGATCTGACAGACTGGCCGTGCTGGAGATGACTGGCCGTGCTGGAGATCTGACAGACTGGCCGTGCTGGAGACTGGCCGTGCTGGACTGACAGACTGGCCGTGCTGGAGATGACTGACTGGCCGTGCTGGAGATCTGACAGACTGGCCGTGCTGGAGATCTGACAGACTGGCCGTGATGGAGATCTGACAGACTGGCCGTGATGGAGACTGACTGGCCGTGATGGACTGAGGACTGGCCGTGCTGGAGATCTGACAGACTGGCCGTGATGGAGATCTGACAGACTGGCCGTGATGGAGATCTGACTGACTGGCCGTGATGGAGATCTGACTGACTGGCCTGACTGGCCGTGATGGAGATCTGACAGACTGGCCGTGATGGAGATCTGACAGACTGGCCGTGATGGAGATCTGACAGACTGGCCGTGATGGAGATCTGACAGACTGGCCGTGCTGGAGATCTGACAGACTGGCCGTGATGGAGATCTGACAGACTGGCCGTGCTGGAGATCTGACAGACTGGCCGTGATGGAGATCTGACGGACTGGCCGTGCTGGAGATCTGACTGACTGGCCGTGATGGAGATCTGACTGACTGGCCGTGATGGAGATCTGACTGACTGGCCGTGATGGAGATCTGACTGACTGGCCGTGATGGAGATCTGACTGACTGGCCGTGATGGAGATCTGACTGACTGGCCGTGATGGAGATCTGACTCCATTTCACAGGGCTTGGAGACTGGGTTTACAGCGCTGACCCAATACTGTACTACAGGGCTGGGAGACTGGGTTTACAGCGCTGACCCAATACTGTACTACAGGGCTGGGAGACTGGGTTTACAGCGCTGACCCAATACTGTACAACAGGGCTGGGAGACTGGGTTTACGGTTCATTAGATATAGACTAGAATAAACAATGTTGGAGGCTCTGCTTTGTTAATTATCCAGGTCATCACACACACGTTCTACATCCAGGTCATCACACACACACACACACACACACACACACACGTTCTAAATCCAGGTCATCACACACACACACACACACACACGTTCTAAATCCAGGTCATCACACACACACGGTTCTCCAACGAGGTCATCACACACACACGGGTTCTCCATCGAGGTCATCACACACACACACACACGGTTCTCCATCCAGGTCATCACACACACACACACGGTTCTCCATCCAGGTCATCACACACACGGTTCTCCATCCAGGTCATCACACACACGGTTCTCCATCGAGGTCATCACACACAAGGTTCTCCATCGAGGTCATCACACACACGGTTCTCCATCGAGGTCATCACACACACGGTTCTCCATCGAGGTCATCACACACACGGTTCTCCATCGAGGTCATCACACACACGCGGTTCTCCATCCAGGTCATCACACACACACGCGATTCTCCATCCAGGTCATCACACACACACACACACACGGTTCTCCATCCAGGTCATCACACACACGTTCTAAATCCAGGTCATCACACACACACACGGTTCTCCATCGAGGTCATCACACACACACACGGTTCTCCATCGAGGTCATCACACACACACGGTTCTCCATCTAGGTCATCACACACACACACACACGCGGTTCTCCATCCAGGTCATCACACACACACACGGTTCTCCATCCAGGTCATCACACACACACACGGTTCTCCATCCAGGTCATCACACACACACACACACACGGTTCTCCATCCAGGTCATCACACACACACACACGGTTCTCCATCCAGGTCATCACACACACACACACACGGTTCTCCATCCAGGTCATCACACACACACACACACACACGGTTCTCCATCCAGGTCATCACACACACACACACACGGTTCTCCATCCAGGTCATCACACACACACACACACACGGTTCTCCATCCAGGTCATCACACACACACACACGGTTCTCCATCCAGGTCATCACACACACACACACGGTTCTCCATCCAGGTCATCACACACACAAGGTTCTCCATCCAGGTCATCACACACACACACACACACGGTTCTCCATCCAGGTCATCACACACACACACGGTTCTCCATCCAGGTCATCACACACACACACACACACACGGTTCTCCATCCAGGTCATCACACACACACGGTTCTCCATCCAGGTCATCACACACATGGTTCCTTCACATGACCCTTGTATTGCTTCGAAATAGAACCTAAGTTATTCAGCCTGAAGCTCTCCAACACACGCACATCACCCACATCATCCACATATAGCACGCACGCGCACACGCACAAATAATAATGTTCATTAGGATGTATTCTCTGTTGTCTCTGATACACATAATAATAACATATCAGTTGTCATGGGCTGCCTTGTTGCATGGAGGAGGAAGTGCAATCTTTTCCTAAATTCCCTGACATTTCAGCAACCTTCCCTTGTAGACTGAAATGAAGTATTTAAAAGATCTGTGCATGCATGTTAATAAGTGATGTATACCTGAACACTCTGTCAGAAAGTAGTCATGGGTGGAGAAGAGGATGAAAAAAACATAATTTGCAAATAAATTCGTGAAAAATCGTACAATGTGATTTTCTGGATTTTTTCAAGTGTACCTATGATGAAAATTACAGGTCTCTTGTCTTAAGTGGGAGAACTTGCACAATTTGTGGCTGACTAAGTACTTTTTTTGCACTGCTACGTGCCGGTCAATCGCACTAACACTGCTACGTGCCGGTCAGACGCGCTAACACTGCTACGTGCCGGTCAGACGCGCTAACACTGCTACGTGCCGGTCAGACGCGCTAACCCTGCTACGTGCCGGTCAGACGCGCTAACCCTGCTACGTGCCGGTCAGACGCGCTAACCCTGCTACGTGCCGGTCAGACGCGCTAACACTGCTACGTGCCAGTCGTGGGCCCACAGGATGGAGAGGAGAGAGATGCCACGTATCTCGTTCGGGCTGTGCCCGGCCGGGCTCCGTGGCAAACCCGGCCACCAGACGCTCGCTTTCGAGCCCGCCGTCTGGGCCTGGCTCCAGACGAGGGCCCTGGGCTTCCTCCAGGCAGGGTCTCGCTCCTTTTCCCTCTATCTTTCATGGGGTCTTGGTGAACCATTCTTAGTCTGGCCCCTCGCCTGAGACCACTTTGCCTTGGGAAACCCTACCAGGAGCATGAAGCTCCAGACAACCCAGCCCTCAGGTTCATAGGGGCACACAAACCTCTCCACCACGTTAAGGTGATGATTCCCGGGGAGGGAATCCTAGGTGCCTCAAGGGGTGGTAACCCTAGAACACCGTGGTGGACCACGGTGGTCAGGGAAGCTGTCCGACTGAAGAAGGAGGCCTTCAGGGATATGCTAGCCCTGGGGACTCCGGAGGCAGTTGCAGGGTACCGACAGGCCCGAAGGGCTGCAGCCGCTGCCGTGTCAGAGGCAAAGCAGCGGGTGTGGGAGAAGTTTGGAGAAGCTATGGAGAAGGACTTTCGGTCGGCACCAAAATGCTTCTGGAAAACCGTTCGGCACCTCAGAAGGGGAAAACGGGGAACCATCCAAGCTGTGTACAGTAAGGATGGGACACTGTTGACCTCAACTGATGATGTGATCGGGCGCTGGAAAGAGCATTTTGAGGAGCTCCTGAATCCGACCTACACGCCCTCTAGTACAGAGGCAGAGCTGGAGGCTGATGGAGGGTCATCGTCAGTTTCCCTGGGGGAAGTCGCTGAGGTAGTCAAACAACTCCACAGTGGCAAAGCCCCAGGGACTGATGAGATTCGTCCAGAAATGCTAAAAGCTTTGGGTGGGGAAGGGCTGTCTTGGTTGACACGCCTCTTCAACATTGCATGGAAGTCTGGGACAGTGCCAGAGGAGTGGCAGACCGGGGTGGTGGTTCCCCTCTTTAAAAGGGGGACCAGAGAGTGTGTGCCAATTACAGAGGTATCACACTCCTCAGCCTCCCTGGTAAAGTGTACTCCAAAGTGCTGGAAAGGAGGGTTCGGCCAATAGTCGAACCTCAGATTGAAGAGGAACAATGCGGTTTTCGTCCTGGCCGGGAACCACGGACCAGCTCTTTACTCTCGCAAGGATCCTGGAGGGGGCCTGGGAGTATGCCCATCCAGTCTACATGTGTTTTGTGGATCTGGAGAAGGCGTATGACCGGGTACCCCGGGATCTTTTGTGGGAGGTGCTGCGGGAGTATGGGGTGAGGGGGTCTCTTCTCAGGGCCATCCAATCTCTGTACGCTCAAAGCATGAGCTGTGTCCGTGTCCTCGGCAGTAAGTCGGATTCGTTCCCGGTGGGGGTTGGCCTCCGCCAGGGCTGCGCTTTGTCACCAATCCTGTTTGTAATATTCATGGACAGGATATCAAGGCGTAGTCATGGGGGGGAGGGGTTCCCGTTCGGTGGGCTGATGGTCACATCACTGCTTTTTGCGGATGATGTGGTCCTGATGGCCTCATCGGTCGGTGACCTTCAGCACTCACTGGATCGGTTCGCAGCCGAGTGTGAAGCGGCTGGGATGAGGTTTAGCACCTCTAAATCTGAGGCCATGACTCTCAGCAGGAAACCGGTGGAGTGCCTACTCCGGGTAGGGAATGAGTCCTTACTCCAAGTGAAGGAGTTCAAGTACCTCGGGGTCCTGTTCGCGAGTGAGGGAACAATGGAGCGGGAGTTTGGTCGGAGGATCGGAGCAGCGGGGGCGGTGTTGCATTCGCTTCACCGCACCGTTGTGACTAAAAGAGAGCTGAGCCGAAAGGCAAAGCTCTCGATCTACCGGTCAATCTTTGTTCCTACCCTCACCTATGGTCATGAAAGCTGGGTCATGACCGAAAGAACGAGATCGCGGGTACAAGCGGCCGAAATGGATTTTCTCAGAAAGGTGGCTGGCCTCTCCCTTAGGGATAGGGTGAGAAGCTCAGTCATCCGAGAGGAACTCGGAGTAGAGCCGCTGCTCCTTTGCATAGAAAGGAGCCAGTTGAGGTGGTTCGGGCATCTTGTAAGAATGCCACCTGGGCGCCTCCCTAGAGAGGTGTTCCAGGCACGTCCAGCTGGGAGGAGACCTCGGGGAAGACCCAGGACTAGGTGGAGAGATTATATCTCCACACTGGCCTGGGAACGCCTCGGGATTCCCCAGTCAGAGCTGGCTAATGTTGCCCGGGAAAGGGAAGTTTGGGGTCCCCTGCTAGAGCTGCTACCCCCGCGACCCGACCCCGGATAAGCGGTTGAAGATGAGATGAGATGAGACATGTTTAGTCAACATGTTAATGAACTACATTCCATATGTCACAATGTAGTGCTTTATGGTGGCACTTGCAAACTAAATCCTTTATATTTTGTTAAACGAAATAATAAGACAGACCAGAACACTGTTTGCTTTTTTATCTCTATTTTGTTGCAGAAAGTTATGGCCAGAGCAAAGTGTTAGCTTATATCTCATATAGAGACCAGAGCAAGGCACAGTGTTAGCTTATATCTCATATAGAGACCAGTGCAAGGCACAGTGTTAGCTTATATCTCATATAGAGACCAGAGCAAGGCACAGTGTTAGCTTATATCTCATATAGAGACCAGAGCAAGGCACAGTGTTAGCTTATATCTCATATAGAGACCAGAGCAAGGCACAGTGTTAGCTTATATCTCATATAGAGACCAGAGCAAGGCACAGTGTTAGCTTATATCTCATATAGAGACCAGAGCAAGGCACAGTGTTAGCTTATATCTCATATAGAGACCAGAGCAAGGCACAGTGTTAGCTTATATCTCATATAGAGACCAGAGCAAGGCACAGTGTTAGCTTATATCTCATATAGAGACCAGAGCAAGGCACAGTGTTAGCTTATATCTCATATAGAGACCAGAGCAAGGCACAGTGTTAGCTTATATCTCATATAGAGACCAGAGCAAGGCACAGTGTTAGCTTATATCTCATATAGAGACCAGAGCAAGGCACAGTGTTAGCTTATATCTCATATAGAGACCAGAGCAAGGCACAGTGTTAGCTTATATCTCATATAGAGACCAGAGCAAGGCACAGTGTTAGCTTATATCTCATATAGAGACCAGAGCAAGGCACAGTGTTAGCTTATATATCTCATATAGAGACCAGAGCAAGGCACAGTGTTAGCTTATATATCTCATATAGAGACCAGAGCAAGGCACAGTGTTAGCTTATATATCTCATATAGAGACCAGAGCAAGGCACAGTGTTAGCTTATATATCTCATATAGAGACCAGAGCAAGGCACAGTGTTAGCTTATATATCTCATATAGAGACCAGAGCAAGGCACAGTGTTAGCTTATATATCTCATATAGAGACCAGAGCAAGGCACAGTGTTAGCTTATATATCATATAGAGACCAGAGCAAGGCACAGTGTTAGCTTATATCTCATATAGAGACCAGAGCAAGGCACAGTGTTAGCTTATATCTCATATAGAGACCAGAGCAAGGCACAGTGTTAGCTTATATCTCATATAGAGACCAGAGCAAGGCACAGTGTTAGCTTATATCTCATATAGAGACCAGACTACTGTATGTATATGATGTTTATATTATCATCTAACATTCACACTAATATCTTCCTGGGTATTTATGCATTGCTCTCCTCCTTCCTCTCTCTTCCATCCTTCCTCTTAGTCGATACATTTCCTCGTTCTCTATTTATTCCCCCCCTATATTCTTACTCTCCCCAATTACGTACACACTTATAAAGGTCATAAGGCACTGTGAGATAAAGGTCATAAGGCACTGTGAGATAAAGGTCATAAGGCACTGTGAGATAAAGGTCATAAGGCACTGTGAGATAAAGGTCATAAGGCACTGTGAGATAAAGGTCATAAGGCACTGTGAGATAAAGGTCATAAGGCACTGTGAGATAAAGGTCATAAGGCACTGTGAGATAAAGGTCATAAGGCACTGTGAGATAAAGGTCATAAGGCACTGTGAGATAAAGGTCATAAGGCACTGTGAGATAAAGGTCATAAGGCACTGTGAGATAAAGGTCATAAGGCACTGTGAGATAAAGGTCATAAGGCACTGTGAGATAAAGGTCATAAGGCACTGTGAGATAAAGGTCATAAGGCACTGTGAGATAAAGGTCATAAGGCACTGTGAGATAAAGGTCATAAGGCACTGTGAGATAAAGGTCATAAGGCACTGTGAGATAAAGGTCATATGGGTCAAAAGACTACAAACTCTTACCTGGGGCCAATAATATTTCTTGGGAACAGTGATTGGCTGGTGGATTGCTTTTATTTTTTTATTATTATGTAGTAGGTTGAACCAATTAGACCAGACAAGATGCACCAGATTCTCCAGGAGAAATAAACCAACACCTTCACAAATCAATTAGAATTACTTCATCTTAACAGCACTTATCTGGTCCAACTTGGCATGGTATAAATGAGCTTTTATGTTATCTATGATTCAGAGACCAGGGCCCATATTCATAAAGAATCTAAGAATCCTCTCAGAAAACTCTTATCTTAAAAACTTTTACGTAGGAGTCTTAGCTTAAGAGCGATTTGGGACCGATCTGAGAGCAACTCTGAGCAAGGAAAAGACACACTTTTATCTTAGTGAGCAGGCGGGGCTGACCCCGTTGCTATGTATGTCACAACCTTTTGAAACTGTGATTGGTTGGTTGTCCATGAAGGAAAAAATAGGTACTATTCTACGTCTTCACTCTGAAATTACATCCGTGATTTTTCCTATTTGACCGTTCTCATACATACACACACACACACACACACACACACACATTATACATGTGTATATAAATCCATTTTTATATTTACAATGCTTTTAACTTCCTATTCAATATTTGATTGGCTTAGAATGATCAAATAGTTATATTCTTTCCAACTTGAATGTTTATGCTGTGGTACCTATTTTTATTAACATAAACGTCCTCATCTTCCGACGATGCAATAATTCGGATGTGGGTTCCATCAATTACTCCGACAACACCAAGGAAGCCTGCTATATTCATAAATGCAGTTTTATTGATTAATCCAAATATATAAATATATATGCATGCCACATAAGAATTGTGATGAGGTGGCTTTTAGTGTTGTTTTCTAATAACTGTGACCACCTTTAATTGGTTTTGGGGGTTGATATTCGCGGGAATAATTAGAAGGTTATTTTGTGTTAGTTGGAGTTAGACATGGAAAAGAATGGAGCCATACAGTTTATAGACATCTAACTCTATATTGTGTTAGTTGGATCTCTTTTTTGTTTACTATTAAGTCGTATTTTCACTTCAATGTTGTTATTTGTTACGAATTAAAATTAAAAAACGAAAAAAACGTGATGGAATTGTCCTGTGGATTTATTAAGGGAATAGTTGAGCGTCAAACTAAGGCTAAACTAAACTCTACATAGTGATTACTTTAATTTCTGGCGCTGATCTAATAAGATCAGTCACAAACATGATCCCTTCACCATCTAATCTATAGCGTCTTATTTACTCAATGTCATCCATTGTCTGCAACACATTTCTTCTCCCTCTCCGTCTTTCGGCCATTTTCTCCTCTGCTAAAGAAACTCTTAAGCCTCTTAAAAGTCCTCGTCCGTGCTCCTAACAATTTTGAACTTAAGACCTCTTTTAAGGGTTAAGATGCTTTATGAATTACTTTTATCTTTACTAGGATTTTTCTTAAATTTTAAGAGTAAACGCCCACAATTCTAAGAATTTTCTTAGAATTTGGCCACTACGAGCTACTTTTACCATTAAGATTCTTTATGAATACGGGCCCAGAAGTCTTAGTTTTAGGTTTCCTCTTTGACCTCCTCAGCATTGCAGCTACGCAATGAGAGATTCTGGTCTGGAAATTGGTTTAGCAGCTCTGAATCCTTAACCATGATGCCGTTTCTTGTTGGATATTGCTTCTACCGTGAAAACAACCGTTCATCTGAGGAGAATCCTGTCCCATTGTGACAGAGCAGATAAAGGAAGGCAACGGATATTAGGCTACTGGAACATCACAGCACACAGTCAATTCTGAAGCCCAAATGGCTACCTATTTAGCACACATGTCCTGCGCCCATATGATGAACCAGGTAGTGCGCAGGGTGCATTTTGGGAGCCAGGCGTGTGTAGTGCTACAGCCATGCAGAACAAAACACGTTTAGAGAAGCAGTGTTATTTGGAGACTCAGGTTGCCATATGAAGGGATGCACAATATTCCATATGGCCATCATTTTAAACTTGTTTTTGGCCGATTATGTGAAATTATTTCACTTGTAGAAGAATGAATGATATGCCAGTGCCACATTTTATTTTAAGTTCAGACTTCAAACGTCAGTCCTTAGGAGTAAAATAAATAAAAATACATGTTCAAAAATGTACGTAATTCACGTAGCATGACATGCACTCGTTCTCCTACCATTTCCTAAACATATTATCAAATGCAAATTCAATTGCAACTGACAGCTTTATTAAGGGTAAAGTCTTCGTCTATGTCCACGGGGTAGTGGGGCTCAACATGCTAACAGGACTGGTAAAGCTAATGTGACTAGTGCCGGGGTGAGGAGCTTTTCAATGTGACTGGCGACACTCTGGAGTTCAGGTAATGTAGCAGAAAAGTAGTGACAGCTAATAGCATACCGCGGCTAATAGCATACCGCGGCTAATAGCATACCGCGGCTAATAGCATACCGCGGCTAATAGCATACCGCGGCTAATAGCATACCGCGGCTAATAGCATACCGCGGCTAATAGCATACCGCGGCTAATAGCATACCGCGGCTAATAGCATACCGCGGCTAATAGCATACCGCGGCTAATAGCATACCGCGGCTAATAGCATACCGCGGCTATCATTAGCCTGATGAAGCCAACATGTTCCACCACTCTGAACGGCTGGTTAACATGAACAATACATTCAGCATTTTTTCCTTCTTACTTTTCAAAAAGTATTGGAGCCACTTAGGATGACGGCTCAGTAGGAAGTTAAAGTTGCTGGCGTTCACGGCCGTCACGCACGCATAGTAACACTCCGCCCCCTGAATGGTATTGGAGAGAGGACATCCCAGTAGAGATGAGCCAACTGACTCCGCCCCCTGAATGTTATTGGAGAGAGGACATCCCAGTAGAGATGAGAGCTAACTGACTCCGCCCCCTGAATGTTATTGGAGAGAGGACATCCCAGTAGAGATGAGAGCCAACTGACTCCGCCCCCTGAATGTTATTGGATTAAATAATACTCATTGTTAGAGCCAAAAGGATCATTAATGTTTCTTGTCGTATTGCTTTTTGTTTGAGATCCCATTGGACACACTCAGGTTGCCCTCACCTGGCACATCTAATTTATGCACCTGCCAATATTGGCTACGGGTTGGTTGTTTAAATAGAAAAATATGTGCACAATGTTTTAATCCTATTTAAAATGAGAAGAAATTGTGTATAAATCATAAGAAAAACCTTTTAACTGGTGAGTTTTATGTAGCTATTCTCCATCCTATTGCAGCGTTAATAGCTATTAGATACCAGCCTAACAAGTACCGTGACTCCTCCTACCCATGTGATTATAAAGTATTACTACAGTAAAGTACTGTGACTCCTCCTACCCATGTGATTATACAGTAATACTACAGTAAAGTACCGTGACTCCTCCTACCCATGTGATTATACAGTAATACTACAGTAAAGTACTGTGACTCCTCCTACCCATGTGATTATACAGTAAAGTACCGTGACTCCTACTACCCATGTGATTATACAGTAATACTACAGTAAAGTACTGTGACTCCTCCTACCCATGTGATTATACAGTAAAGTACCGTGACTCCTACTACCCATGTGATTATACAGTAATACTACAGTAAAGTACCGTGACTCCTCCTACCCATGTGAATATACAGTATTACTACAGTAAAGTACTGTGACTCCTCCTACCCATGTGATTATACAGTAATACTACAGTAAAGTACCATAACTCCTCCTACCCATGTGATTATACAGTATTACTACAGTAAAGTACCATGACTCCTACCCATGTGATTATACAGTAAAGTACTGTGACTCCTCCTACCCATGTGATTATACAGTAATACTACAGTAAAGTACCATGACTCCTACCCATGTGATTATACAGTAAAGTACCGTGACTCCTCCTACCCATGTGATTATACAGTAAAGTACCATGACTCCTACCCATGTGATTATACAGTAAAGTACTGTGACTCCTCCTACCCATGTGATTATACAGTAAAATACCATAACTCCTCCTACCCATGTGATTATACAGTAATACTACAGTAAAGTACCATAACTCCTCCTACCCATGTGATTATACAGTAATACTACAGTAAAGTACCATAACTCCTCCTACCCATGTGATTATACAGTATTACTACAGTAAAGTACTGTGACTCCTCCTACCCATGTGATTATACAGTAAAATACCATAACTCCTCCTACCCATGTGATTATACAGTAATACTACAGTAAAGTACCATAACTCCTCCTACCCATGTGATTATACAGTAATACTACAGTAAAGTACCATAACTCCTCCTACCCATGTGATTATACAGTATTACTACAGTAAAGTACTGTGACTCCTCCTACCCATGTGATTATACAGTAAAATACCATGACTCCTCCTACCCATGTGATTATACAGTAATACTACAGTAAAGTACTGTGACTCCTCCTACCCATGTGATTATACAGTAATACTACAGTAAAGTACCATGACTCCTCCTACCCATGTGATTATACAGTATTACTACAGTAAAGTACTGTGACTCCTCCTACCCATGTGATTATACAGTAATACTACAGTAAAGTACCATAACTCCTCCTACCCATGTGATTATACAGTATTACTACAGTAAAGTACCATGACTCCTACCCATGTGATTATACAGTAAAGTACTGTGACTCCTCCTACCCATGTGATTATACAGTAATACTACAGTAAAGTACCATGACTCCTACCCATGTGATTATACAGTAAAGTACCGTGACTCCTCCTACCCATGTGATTATACAGTAAAGTACCATGACTCCTACCCATGTGATTATACAGTAAAGTACTGTGACTCCTCCTACCCATGTGATTATACAGTAAAATACCATAACTCCTCCTACCCATGTGATTATACAGTAATACTACAGTAAAGTACCATAACTCCTCCTACCCATGTGATTATACAGTAATACTACAGTAAAGTACCATAACTCCTCCTACCCATGTGATTATACAGTAATACTACAGTAAAGTACCATAACTCCTCCTACCCATGTGATTATACAGTATTACTACAGTAAAGTACCATGACTCCTACCCATGTGATTATACAGTACTACTACAGTAAAGTACCATGACTCCTACCCATGTGATTATACAGTAAAGTACCGTGACTCCTCCTACCCATGTGATTATACAGTACTACTACAGTAAAGTACCATGACTCCTCCTACCCATGTGATTATACAGTAATACTACAGTAAAGTACCATGACTCCTACCCATGTGATTATACAGTATTACTACAGTAAGGTACCGTGACTCCTCCTACCCATGTGATTATACAGTAAAGTACCGTGACTCCTCCTACCCATGTGAATATACAGTATTACTACAGTAAAGTACCATGACTCCTACCCATGTGATTATACAGTAAAGTACTGTGACTCCTCCTACCCATGTGATTATACAGTAATACTACAGTAAAGTACCATGACTCCTACCCATGTGATTATACAGTAAAGTACTGTGACTCCTCCTACCCATGTGATTATACAGTAATACTACAGTAAAGTACCATGACTCCTACCCATGTGATTATACAGTACTACTACAGTAAAGTACCATGACTCCTACCCATGTGATTATACAGTAAAGTACCGTGACTCCTCCTACCCATGTGATTATACAGTACTACTACAGTAAAGTACCATGACTCCTCCTACCCATGTGATTATACAGTAAAGTACTGTGACTCCTCCTACCCATGTGATTATACAGTAATACTACAGTAAAGTACCATAACTCCTCCTACCCATGTGATTATACAGTAATACTACAGTAAAGTACCATGACTCCTCCTACCCATGTGATTATACAGTAAAGTACCGTGACTCCTCCTACCCATGTGATTATACAGTACTACTACAGTAAAGTACCATGACTCCTCCTACCCATGTGATTATACAGTAAAGTACTGTGACTCCTCCTACCCATGTGATTATACAGTAATACTACAGTAAAGTACCATGACTCCTACCCATGTGATTATACAGTATTACTACAGTAAAGTACTGTGACTCCTACCCATGTGATTATACAGTATTACTACAGTAAAGTACCATGACTCCTACCCATGTGATTATACAGTAAAGTACCGTGACTCCTCCTACCCATGTGATTATACAGTACTACTACAGTAAAGTACCATGACTCCTACCCATGTGATTATACAGTAAAGTACCGTGACTCCTCCTACCCATGTGATTATACAGTACTACTACAGTAAAGTACCATGACTCCTACCCATGTGATTATACAGTAAAGTACCGTGACTCCTCCTACCCATGTGATTATACAGTACTACTACAGTAAAGTACCATGACTCCTACCCATGTGATTATACAGTACTACTACAGTAAAGTACCATGACTCCTACCCATGTGATTATACAGTATTACTACAGTAAAGTACTGTGACTACTCCTACCCATGTGATTATACAGTAAAACTACAGTAAAGTACCATAACTCCTCCTACCCATGTGATTATACAGTATTACTACAGTAAAGTACTGTGACTCCTCCTACCCATGTGATTATACAGTAAAGTACCGTGACTCCTCCTACCCATGTGATTATATAGTAAAGTACCGTGACTCCTCCTACCCATGTGATTACACAGTAAAGTACCGTGACTCCTCCTACCCATGTGATTATATAGTAAAGTACCGTGACTCCTCCTACCCATGTGATTACACAGTAAAGTACCGTGACTCCTCCTACCCATGTGAATATACAGTAAAGTACCGTGACTCCTCCTACCCATGTAATTATACAGTAATACTACAGTAAAGTACCATGACTCCTACCCATGTGATTATACAGTAAAGTACCGTGACTCCTCCTACCCATGTGATTATACAGTACTACTACAGTAAAGTACCATGACTCCTCCTACCCATGTGATTATACAGTATTACTACAGTAAAGTACTGTGACTCCTCCTACCCATGTGATTATACAGTAAAGTACTGTGACTCCTCCTACCCATGTGATTATATAGTAAAGTACCGTGACTCCTCCTACCCATGTGATTATACAGTACAGTAAACTCCTCCTACCCATGTGATTATATTACACAGTGACTCCTCCTACCCATGTGATTATACAGTAAACCGTACCTCTCCTACCCATGTGAATATACACAGTAAAGTACCATGACTCCTACCCATGTGACTGACTCCTCCTACCCATGTGATTATACAGTACTACTACAGTAAAGTACCATGACTCCTACCCATGTGATTATACAGTAAAGTACCGTGACTCCTCCTACCCATGTGATTATACAGTAAAGTACTGTGACTCCTCCTACCCATGTGATTATACAGTAAAGTACCGTGACTCCTCCTACCCATGTGATTATACAGTAAAGTACCAAGACTCCTCCTACCCATGTGATTATACAGTAATACTACAGTAAAGTACCGTGACTCCTCCTACCCATGTGATTATACAGTAATACTACAGTAAAGTACCATACTCCTCCTACCCATGTGATTATACAGTAATACTACAGTAAAGTACCATAACTCCTCCTACCCATGTGATTATTATTACTACAGTAAAGTACCATGACTCCTACCCATGTGATTATACAGTTACACAGTAAAGTACCATGACTCCTCCTACCCATGTGATTATACAGTAAAGTACCGTGACTCCTCCTACCCATGTGATTATACAGTACTACTACAGTAAAGTACCATGACTCCTCCTACCCATGTGATTATACAGTATACTACAGTAAAGTACCATGACTCCTACCCATGTGATTATACAGTATTACTACAGTAAGACCGTGACTCCTCCTACCCATGTGATTATACAGTAAAGTACCGTGACTCCTCCTACCCATGTGAATATACAGTATTACTACAGTAAAGTACCATGACTCCTACCCATGTGATTGATACTACAGTAAAGTACCATGACACCCATGTGATTATACAGTAGTACTGTGACTCCTCCTACCCATGTGATTATACAGTAATACTACAGTAAAGTACCATGACTCCTACCCATGTGATTATACAGTAAAGTACTACAGTAAAGTACCATGACTCCTACCCATGTGATTATACAGTAAAGTACCGTGACTCCTCCTACCCATGTGATTATACACAGTAAAGTACCATGACTCCTCCTACCCATGTGATTATACAGTAAAGTACTGTGACTCCTCCTACCCATGTGATTATACAGTAATACTACAGTAAAGACCATAACTCCTCCTACCCATGTGATTATACAGTAATACTACAGTAAAGTACCATGACTCCTCCTACCCATGTGATTATACAGTAAAGTACCGTGACTCCTCCTACCCATGTGATTATACAGTACTACTACAGTAAAAGTACCATGACTCCTCCTACCCATGTGATTATACAGTAAAGTACTGTGACTCCTCCTACCCATGTGATTATACAGTAATACTACAGTAAAAGTACCATGACTCCTACCCATGTGATTATACAGTATTACTACAGTAAAGTACTGTGACTCCTACCCATGTGATTATACAGTATTACTACAGTAAAGTACCATGACTCCTACCCATGTGATTATACAGTATTAAGTACCGTGACTCCTCCTACCCATGTGATTATACAGTACTACTACAGTAAAGTACCATGACTCCTACCCATGTGATTATACAGTAAAGTACCGTGACTCCTCCTACCCATGTGATTATACAGTACTACTACAGTAAAGTACCATGACTCCTACCCATGTGATTATACAGTAAAGTACCGTGACTCCTCCTACCCATGTGATTATACAGTACTACTACAGTAAAGTACCATGACTCCTACCCATGTGATTATACAGTACTACTACAGTAAAGTACCATGACTCCTACCCATGTGATTATACAGTATTACTACAGTAAAGTACTGTGACTACTCCTACCCATGTGATTATACAGTAAAACTACAGTAAAGTACCATAACTCCTCCTACCCATGTGATTATACAGTATTACTACAGTAAAGTACTGTGACTCCTCCTACCCATGTGATTATACAGTAAAGTACCGTGACTCCTCCTACCCATGTGATTATATAGTAAAGTACCGTGACTCCTCCTACCCATGTGATTACACAGTAAAGTACCGTGACTCCTCCTACCCATGTGATTATATAGTAAAGTACCGTGACTCCTCCTACCCATGTGATTACACAGTAAAGTACCGTGACTCCTCCTACCCATGTGAATATACAGTAAAGTACCGTGACTCCTCCTACCCATGTAATTATACAGTAATACTACAGTAAAGTACCATGACTCCTACCCATGTGATTATACAGTAAAGTACCGTGACTCCTCCTACCCATGTGATTATACAGTACTACTACAGTAAAGTACCATGACTCCTACCCATGTGATTATACAGTAAAGTACTGTGACTCCTCCTACCCATGTGATTATACAGTAAAGTACCGTGACTCCTCCTACCCATGTGATTATACAGTAAAGTACCGTGACTCCTCCTACCCATGTGATTATATAGTAAAGTACCGTGACTCCTCCTACCCATGTGATTACACAGTAAAGTACTGACTCCTCCTACCCATGTGAATATACAGTAAAGTACCGTGACTCCTCCTACCCATGTGATTATACAGTAATACTACAGTAAGTACCATGACTCCTACCCATGTGATTATACTAAAGTACCTCTCTACCCATGTGATTACCCATGTGATTATACAGTAAAGTACCGTGACTCCTCCTACCCATGTGATTATATAGTAAAGTACCCTCCTACCCATGTGATTACACAGTAAAGTACCGTGACTCCTCCTACCCATGTGATTACACAGTAAAGTACCGTGACTCCTCCTACCCATGTGATTATACAGTAAAGTACCGTGACTCCTCCTACCCATGTGATTATACAGTAAAGTACCGTGACTCCTCCTACCCATGTGATTATACAGTAAAGTACCGTGACTCCTCCTACCCATGTGATTATACAGTAAAGTACCGTGACTCCTCCTACCCATGTGATTATACAGTAAAGTACCATGACTCCTCCTACCCATGTGATTATACAGTATTACTTACTATGTATCAGTATTAGGAGCCATATAGTAACATGTGAGCCGCTAATGACAATATATAATGATTTATCTGACCTGGAAGACAAATTCTGTGGAATTCAACAAATCACTGATAAATCAGATCTGTTCATCAGATAGGAAACGGGGCGCCCAGATAGGAAACGGGGCGCCCAGATAGGAAACGGGGCGCCCAGATAGGAAACGGGGCGCCCAGATAGGAAACGGGGCGCCCAGATAGGAAACGGGGCGCCCAGATAGGAAACGGGGCGCCCAGATAGGAAACGGGGCGCCCAGATAGGAAGGAAACGGGGCGCCCAGATAGGAAACGGGGCGCCCAGATAGGAAACGGGGCGCCCAGATAGGAAACGGGGCGCCCAGATAGGAAACGGGGCGCCCAGATAGGAAACGGGGCGCCCAGATAGGAAACGGGGCGCCCAGATAGGAAACGGGGCGCCCAGATAGGAAACGGGGCGCCCAGATAGGAAACGGGGCGCCCAGATAGGAAATGGGCAGATAGGAAAGATAGGAAACGGGCGCCCGGGGCGCCCAGATAGGAAACGGGGCGCCCAGATAGGAAACGGGGCGCCCAGATAGGAAACGGGGCGCCCAGATAGGAAACGGGGCGCCCAGATAGGAAACGGGGCGCCCAGATAGGAAACGGGGCGCCCAGATAGGAAACGGGGCGCCCAGATAGGAAACGGGGCTACATGGCCAAAATGAGGAATAGGAAGGAAATGCTTGAATGAAACAATCGGCTAATGAGATTGAGAGATTTCATTCAGACAATATTTTCAGACAATAATACAAAATCTTAAGATAAAACATAGTCTTATTCTAAAAATGAAGTTGTGTTTATTTGATTGTTTTCAAAGCAGAGACCTTGTTCTTCTTCCTGAGCGATCATGTGATAACCTTGTGTATCTGTCTCCAGGCTCCACCGTGTCTCTATTGGAGGACATAGGTACTTAAAATGCCAAGGTTGTAGGAGTCTATTCAGCTGGGGCTCCTAATTAAAGTGTGGCTCAGCAATACTAGCATTTGCTTTGGATTATTAAATGGTATATATAGTATGTTTTGATGACTGACATAGAGGACCTTATTTTACTGTCTGTAAATCGGGAGTTTGGTTTACTTTGTCTAGTTCGGGTATAGCCCACTAGCTCTCTCTTCATTCTATTATTTATTATTATTTATTAAGCCTAAGGCCAGAAACATTGCAAACAATAAAACATGTAACACAATAGCATGTTTGTGTGTTTTAGGGTTAATTGTTAGGATGGTGCACAAGTCACATCAACTAGCAAAGTACACAAGCAGATATTATTGAATATAGATCTTCTGGCAGATCTGAGTACAGGACATAGGACTAAACACAGACTACACATCTTGTTTTTTTAAGAATAGCAATGTCTGGTCCATTTATACAATTTATAAAATTGATCAAAAATATAGGGGAAATTGGTAATGTTGCAAATCACTGTTGTAGCTGAAAACGTCAGATTTTGTAATGAAATATCTACATAGACAGCAATCATCAGCAACTATCTGTGTGAAATATCTACATAGACAGCAATCTGAGTTGTAGGAGACCTTCACTGTGGTCTCAATGACCTCAGATTACTGCAACTGGCACACACCACACACACCACACACAGCGTGGTGTGGAAATGACTATGTCAGTGAAGCGAGACACAATTAGACTGACATGAAGTTTGCTCAGTCCTGCATTACACGCCCTCTGCTTCCATGGCAACACCCTACCATTCTATATGGAGAGGGAGGAAGACAGGGGAGGAGAGAAGGGGAGAGGGAGGGAGGGAGGGAGGGGAGGAGAGGGCAACAGGGGAGGGAGAAAGAAATGATTACCGGACATTGTGAATTGTAGCATTGTGACCTCAGTCATTGTTATAGCAGTCTGGTCGACTCGTTCCAATGTATCATTAAATTGAACATAACAACCTCCATCTCCTATATCTTCAGAGCAGGGGAGGAACCAGACTTATGTTAAAGGAGACATACCAGAACACGTACTGGTTAAATGACCAAAATACAGTTCTATTCCTAATATTGTGCACTACTTCGACATGGGCCCATTAATGCCTTGGTCAAGCGTAGTGAACTATAAAAAATAGTGTGCTATTTGGTACACAGCGTGACAGGATCTGTGCTGTAGTGCATTCATCATTAGGGTTTTGATTATTGTCTATATTGCAGTCTGCACAAATGGCCGCATTACCATTTTGATTATTGTCTATATTGCAGTCTGCACAAATTACTACAGCCATACATAGACCAGTAGCCATACATAGACCAGTAGCCATACATAGACCAGTAGCCATACATAGACCAGTAGCCATACATAGACCAGTAGCCATACATAGACCAGTAGCCATACATAGACCAGTAGCCATACATAGACCAGTAGCCATACATAGACCAGTAGCCATATGTTACGGGTATCAAAATCAGACACTACCGTAGCAAATGATTTTGGTTGGTGGTTAACTAATTCCACCCGTCGTTGGAATTATCCCTGGAAAACAGAATCATGGAATCAGTGAATGCCAGAGCGAACCACCATCCTTTCTCTCAAATCTCGATCTGTTTATTACAAATTTCACAACTTAGTCAATAAACAAAATGTAACATTTCCGCGGTGTGTAAACATGTTTCACTTTCAGTGCCCATATGTTATTTTCAACCTAAACACATTAATACCGTTTTCTACATTCCACATATCCGTGGGCAACATATCTTACTCCAACATTCACATTCACAGACATATTCATGTCCTTATGAAAATAAACAACTCTTTCTTTAAGGTATAAACCTCTCAAAATAATAGATCAAGTTCTAAACTATATATACATGCACACACATTCTTGTGTTCCTTTTAGCTGCAAAAATACCTCATACTGATGTGATCATTATAAAATATAGATTATATGCAAATGGCTTTAGTGACAAAACATGAATCATCATACACACAGGGACAACTGCTCAACTCATAAATACATTTTTTTTAAATACAATCCAACCATGTAACTACTTATCAACATTAACCACTATTTACAACTTGTCAGGACACCTCAATCACTTGCAACACACATCATCAAGAAGTGAGGACATCAAAACACATACTCATCCACATAGATACACTACTCCTACACTATTCAACTGCTCGTGCCACTGTTTACAATGCCCTTTTCCCGCCGTTGTAAATGCGGTTGTTTAATTCGGCTACACACATCAAACTTTACCTAAACACTCATTCAAGTTTTATTATATCACATACACTTCCGAAGGAAACTATTTTAACCCTCTTTCACTCAGTACCAACCTGGAAAACAGAATCATGGAATCAGTGAATGCCAGAGCGAACCACCATCCTTTCTCTCAAATCTCGATCTGAGAGAACAGGCAGGTGTCCGTCACCTAGGTACTGCGCTGCAACAATACCCGCACTTTGGTTCCGCTTTGATTCGGTTCCCCCAACATTAACATTTTATTACACAATAAAAGTCGCATTCTACAAAACAGTATGCTGGTATTATTTACCACATAAAGGTGTATCACACATACATAGACCAGTAGCCATACATAGACCAGTAGCCATACATAGACCAGTAGCCATACATAGACCAGTAGCCATACATAGACCAGTAGCCATACATAGACCAGTAGCCATACATAGACCAGTAGCCATACATAGACCAGTAGCCATACATAGACCAGTAGCCATACATAGACCAGTAGCCATACATAGACCAGTAGCCATACATAGACCAGTAGCCATACATAGACCAGTAGCCATACATAGACCAGTAGCCATACATAGACCAGTAGCCATACATAGACCAGTAGCCATACATAGACCAGTAGCCATACATAGACCAGTAGCCATACATAGACCAGTAGCCATACATAGACCAGTCGCCATACATAGACCAGTCGCCATACATAGACCAGTAGCCATACATAGACCAGTAGCCATACATAGACCAGTAGCCATACATAGACCAGTAGCCATACATAGACCAGTAGCCATACATAGACCAGTAGCCATACATAGACCAGTAGCCATACATAGACCAGTAGCCATACATAGACCAGTAGCCATACATAGACCAGTCGCCATACATAGACCAGTCGCCATACATAGACCAGTAGCCATACATAGACCAGTAGCCATACATAGACCAGTAGCCATACATAGACCAGTAGCCATACATAGACCAGTAGCCATGCATAGACCAGTAGCCTTACAGCTTAACGATGATACCACTATTGATACAGCTTAACGATGATACCACTATTGATACAGCTTAACGATGATACCACTATTGATACAGCTTAACAATGATACCACTATTGATACAGCTTAACAATGATACCACTATTGATACAGCTTAAGGATACGAGTCTTTATCGATACTTTCCTATTATTTGGTGAAAATACGAGATGCAAAAAAAATTCTTAACCAACCCGTAATTGCTTTTATAGAGCCTGTAATTGTATGATATCTGATTTCAACATGACATACTATGAACTATGACAACAGTAAAAAATATATATCAGCCGCAAAATGTCCACATTTTTCCAACAACAAAGAAAAAAAATATATATATACACACACATTTTAATGAATATTATGTTTTACATAACAACACAAATGTAAATCACCAGCTCTTCTGGTAACACCAGGCTGTACTATAGGGTCCTGTAGAAGTCTATAACTATAGAGACTAGTTCTGTAATTAGGGTGCGCTCACCTTGAGTGGTAGAGGATGGTTGTTCTGAGTCTGTGTACTCCTTGTCCCGTTATATTTAACATCATAATGGATAACCATGTATGAGTCGTTATCCGTTTAGTTATTATCAGACGTGTTCGCTCCTCCTTCTAATCCTGATTTGGTTAAATGAGAGCAGTTAAAGCAGGTGTGTTTCTGAATGAGTGGCGTTAATTGACTTAATTGGAGAGAAACACGCTGCCTCTTATTAACGTTAGTAGTTGGCAGCAGGAGGCAGCTTTACAGGCGAACAGGCCAAGGTACTTACTAATGCACACATTTCAGATGCTTTATATATATGTGCGTATGTATGTTGTTTTGCCCCGCTTAAACTTTGAACACGATTGACATTCCGCTGCCTCCTTGTCTTTAATTAAATGGACCAATCCTGAACGCTTAGGACCGGAAGAGAAATGGAGCCAATAGGGTCTGAGTCAATTCAATTGGTCATTTATTTGTAATAATATTCAATTGAATTCTATATATCTATTATATATCTCCAAACACTTTTTGATGTGGATTCTTTTTTTTACCATCTTTCTGATAGCTGGGCGAAACCATTAAGCTGTAGGATACTGCATCCATAGAGATAGACCTGACCGTACTGCAACCATAGAGATAGACCTGACCGTACTGCAACCATAGAGATAGACCTGACCGTACTACAACCATAGAGATAGACCTGACCGTACTGCAACCATAGAGATAGACCTGACCGTACTGCAACCATAGAGATAGACCTGACCGTACTGCAAACATAGAGATAGACCTGACCGTACTGCAAACATAGAGATAGACCTGACCGTACTGCAAACATAGAGATAGACCTGACCGTACTGCAACCATAGAGATAGACCTGACCGTACTCCAACCATAGAGATAGACCTGACCGTACTGCAACCATAGAGATAGACCTGACCGTACTGCAACCATAGAGATAGACCTGACCGTACTGCAACCATAGAGATAGACCTGACCGTACTGCAAACATAGAGATAGACCTGACCGTACTGCAAACATAGAGATAGACCTGACCGTACTGCAAACATAGAGATAGACCTGACCGTACTGCAACCATAGAGATAGACCTGACCGTACTCCAACCATAGAGATAGACCTGACCGTACTGCAACCATAGAGATAGACCTGACCGTACTGCAACCATAGAGATAGACCTGACCGTACTGCAACCATAGAGATAGACTTGACAGTACTGCAACCATAGAGATAGACCTGACCGTACTGCAACCATAGAGATAGACCTGACCGTACTGCAACCATAGAGATAGACCTGACCGTACTGCAACCATAGAGATAGACCTGACCGTACTGCAACCATAGAGATAGACTTGACAGTACTGCAACCATAGAGATAGACTTGACAGTACTGCAACCATAGAGATAGACCTGACCGTACTGCAACCATAGAGATAGACTTGACAGTACTGCAACCATAGAGATAGACCTGACCGTACTGCAACCATAGAGATAGACCTGACCGTACTGCAACCATAGTGATAGACCGTACGGACCTGACCGTACTGCAACCATAGAGATGGACCATAGAGATAGACCTGACCGTACTGCAACCATAGTGATAGACCGGACCGTACTGCAACCATAGGATGGACCTGACCGTACTGCAACCATAGGGATAGACCTGACCGTACTGCAACCATAGAAGAAGAGAAAAGATAATCTGGTCATTTCTCTTGACTGTTTCACCAAGCCCAAGTTGACATGGTGTGTTTACATGATTTATGGAGGTTGTTATATCAAATGTAATCCCTTATGTATTTTTTTAACCTTGAATAGTAGAACAGCTGTTTGTTTGGCATCATTTTATCAAACGTACCTCAGACACTCATCGCCCAATTCTGAATCAGAATCAGTTTTATTGCCAAATAAGTTTACAGCAAACAAGGAATTTGTTCTGGCTGCCTGCACAATAATCAACACAAGCAATGAACAAATACAAATATAGACTGCAATAAATGACTAGAAATGCTCATTAGGTACATTTTGCCAGTACCGGGTTAGAGCCTCTTTTGCCTTCAGAACTGCCTGAATTCTTGTAGCATAAATTCCAACTATGTGCTTTAAACATTCTCAGAAGTTTTTATTTTGACTTTGTGACTTTTATCCTTTGTGTTTTCATGTGTGTTGAAACTGATGGTCTTTCTCTTCTTTTAGTTAGTATGTTTAATTCCTTTGACTCTCTTATTTGTATGTATTTTTGTTACTGGTGGAGCAATATGGTCAACTTTGGACCCCAGTAAAGCTGCTGTTTTTTTCTTCCTGCTTTCACCCACTGCTAACCTCACAGCAGCTGGAAGGGATCTGAGCTAAGATGTTTTCTGTAAATCAATTCTTTACAACAGACAGCTATATACATGCTAACTAGTGTCCAGTGGTCCAGGAGCTCAGTGAAAACAAAAGCAACTGTTGTTGATTCTGCACACAGCTTTCCTGGATTGATTAGTACATTTCTATTTCATTTAGCAGACATTCAAAGTTCCTTGCTACAAGGCACAGCTAAAGTTCCTCTTTATTGGCACATGGATATAAATAATCAACATATTGGTTAGTGGACCAATCAATTCTAACCACTATCAACGACCTCAGATTGGATTGGTTCCTACAGAGAGGTTGGTTTGGTTGTAACCGAGGGATTGGATTGATTGTTGCATGAGGGATTCTATTGGTTGTTACATGTGGGATTCTATTGGTTGTTACATGAGGGATTCTATTGGTTGTTACATGTGGGATTCTATTGGTTGTTACATGAGGGATTCTATTGGTTGTTACATGAGGGATTCTATTGGTTGTTACATGAGGGATTCTATTGGTTGTTACATGAGGGATTCTATTGGTTGTTACATGAGGGATTCTATTGGTTGTTACATGAGGGATTCTATTGGTTGTTACATGAGGGATTCTATTGGTTGTTACATGAGGGATTCTATTGGTTGTTACATGAGGGATTCTATTGGTTGTTACATGAGGGATTCTATTGGTTGTTACATGAGGGATTCTATTGGTTGTTACATGAGGGATTCTATTGGTTGTTGCATGAGGGATTCTATTGGTTGTTACATGAGGGATTCTATTGGTTGTTACAGGAGGGATTCTATTGGTTGTTACATGTGGGATTCTATTGGTTGTTACATGAGGGATTCTATTGGTTGTTACATGAGGGATTCTATTGGTTGTTACATGAGGGATTCTATTGGTTGTTACATGAGGGATTCTATTGGTTGTTACATGTGGGATTCTATTGGTTGTTACATGAGGGATTCTATTGGTTGTTGCATGAGGGATTATATTGGTTGTTACATGAGGGATTCTATTGGTTGTTGCATGAGAGATTAGATTGGATGTTACATGAAGGATTTAGCTGCCACGCTACAGGGTGTTTCATAAAGGTCAGTGCTTCTGTGTGTGTGGTGCTGTGTCTGTGAGTGTGTGTGTGTGTGTGGTGTTTGTTTGTGCGTGTGCGTGTGTGTGTGTGTGTGTGGTGGCTGTTTATGCGTGTGTGTGTGTGTGGGGGGGGGTCTGTTTATGTGTGTGTGTGTGTGTGTGTGTGTGTGTGTGTGTGTGGGCGGGGGTCTGTTTATGTGTGTGTGTGTGTGTGTGTGTGTGTGTGGGGGGGGGTCTGTTTATGTGTGTGTGTGTGTGTGTGTGTGTGTGGGGGGTCTGTTTATGTGTGTGTGTGTGTGTGTGTGTGGGGTCTGTTTATGCGTGTGCGTGTGGTGTCGGTTTATGCATGCGCGCGTGCGCGGTGTCTGGCTTACATGCTCTTTCCTGGGAATGTGAGTTTGGCAGCGTGGTTTATTTTCTCGGTGGATTGGAATAGAGATGGCAGTCAGAGTTCCACCCCATCTCCTCTTATCCTCCAGACCTCTATAGACTACTCCAGACCTCTATAGACTACTCCAGACCACTATAGACTACTCCAGACCTCTATAGACTACTCCAGACCACTATAGACTACTCCAGACCTCTATAGACTACTCCTGACCACTATAGACTACTCCAGACCACTATAGACTACTCCAGACCTCTATAGACTACTCCAGACCTCTATAGACTACTCCAGACCTCTATAGACTACTCCAGACCACTATAGACTACTCCAGACCTCTATAGACTACTCCAGACAACTATAGACTACTCCAGACCTCTATAGACTACTCCAGACCACTATAGACTACTCCAGACCTCTATAGACTACTCCAGACCTCTATAGACTACTCCAGACCTCTATAGACTACTCCTGACCACTATAGACTACTCCAGACCACTATAGACTACTCCAGACCTCTATAGACTACTCCAGACCTCTATAGACTACTCCAGACCTCTATAGACTACTCCAGACCACTATAGACTACTCCAGACCTCTATAGACTACTCCAGACCACTATAGACTACTCCAGACCTCTATAGACTACTCCAGACATCTATAGACTACTCCAGACATCTATAGACTACTCCAGACCACTATAGACTAGTCCAGACCTCTATAGACTACTCCAGACTTCTATAGACTACTCCAGAACACCCTATCTCCTCTTATACTCCAGGGCCCGTATTCATAAAGAATCTTAATGGTAAAAGTAGCTCCTAGTGGACAAATTCTAAGAAAATTCTTAGAATTGTGGGCGTTTACTCTTAAAATTTAAGAAAAATCCTAGTAAAGATAAAAGTAATTCATAAAGCATCTTAACCCTTAAAAGAGGTCTTAAGTTCAAAATTGTTAGGAGCACGGACGAGGACTTTTAAGAGGCTTAAGAGTTTCTTTAGCAGAGGAGAAAATGGCCGAAAGACGGAGAGGGAGAAGAAATGTGTTGCAGACAATGGATGACATTGAGTAAATAAGACGCTATAGATTAGATGGTGAAGGGATCATGTTTGTGACTGATCTTATTAGATCAGCGCCAGAAATTAAAGTAATCACTATGTAGAGTTTAGTTTAGCCTTAGTTTGACGCTCAACTATTCCCTTAATAAATCCACAGTACAATTCCATCAAGTTTTTTCCGTTTTGAATTTTACTCCTTAACAAATAATAGTTGACACAAAGTATCAACGTATCAAAATACTGAACAACATTGAAGTGTCTAACTTCAACTAACACAAAATAACCTTCTAATTATTTTCCACGAATATCAACCCCCAAAACCAATTAAAGGTGCGCAAAGTTATTAGAAAACAACACTAATAGCCACCTCATCACAATTATTACGTGGCATTCATATATATATATTTGGATCAATAAAACTGCATTTATGAATATAGCAGCCTTCCCTGGTGTTGTCGGAGTAATTGATGATCCGAATTATTGCACCGTCGGAAGATGAGGACGTTTATGTTAACAGAAATAAGTACCACAGCATAAATGTTCAAGTTGGAAAGAGTAGAACAATTTCTATCATTCTAAGCCAATCAAATACCTTATAGGAAATTAACAGCATTGTAAATAAAAAAGGATTTATATACACATATATAATGTGTGTGTCTATGAGAACGGTCAAATAGGAAAAATTACAGATGTAATTTCAGAGTGAAGCCGTAGAATAGTACCTATACTTAAAATCACTATTTTTGTTTCCTTCTTGGACAACCAACCAATCACAGTCTTCAAAAGCTTGTGACATACATAGCAACGGGGTCAGCCCCGGCTCCTCACTAGGATAAAAGTTTTTGTCTTTTCCTTACTCAGAGTTGCTCTCAGATCGGTCCCGAATCGCTCTTAAGCTAAGACTCCTACGTGAAAGTTTTTAAGCTAAGATAAGAGTTTTCTGAGAGGATTCTTAGATTCTTTATGAATACGGGCCCTCCAGACCTCTATAGACTACTCCAGAATACCCTATCTCCTCTTATCCTCCAGAGCACTATAGACTACTCCAGACCTCTATAGACTACTCCAGAATACCCTATCTCCTCTTATCCTCCAGAGCACTATAGACTACTCCAGACCTCTATAGACTACTCCAGAATACCCTATCTCCTCTTATCCTCCAGAGCACTATAGACTACTCCAGACCTCTATAGACTACTCCAGAATACCCTATCTCCTCTTATCCTCCAGAGCACTATAGACTACTCCAGACCTCTATAGACTACTCCAGAACACCCTATCTCCTCTTATCCTCCAGACCACTATAGACTATTCCAGACCACTATATACTACTCCAGAACACCCTATCTCCTCTTATCCTCCAGACCACTATAGACTATTCCAGACCACTATATACTACTCCAGACCACTATAGACTACTCCAGACCTCTATAGACTACTCCAGACCACCCTATCTCCTCTTATCCTCCAGACCACTATTGACTACTCCAGACCACAATAGACTACTCCAGACCACTATAGACTACTCCAGAACACCCAATCTCCTCTTATCCTCCAGACCACTATAGACTACTCCAGACCTCTATAGACTACTCCAGAACACCCCATCTCCTCTTATCCTCCAGACCACTATAGACTACTCCAGAACACCCAATATCCTCTTATCCTCCAGACCACTATAGACTACTCCAGACCTCTATAGACTACTCCAGAACACCCCATCTCCTCTTATCCTCCAGACCACTATTGACTACTCCAGACCTCTATAGACTACTCCAGAACACTATAGACTACTCCAGAACACCCTATCTCCTCTTATTCTCTAGACCTCTATAGACTTTTCCAGACCACTATAGACTACTCCAGAGAACCCCATATCCTCTTATCCCACAGACCACTATAGACTACTCCAGACCACTATAGACTACTCCAGAACACCCCATATCCTCTTATTCTCCAGACCACTATAGAATACTCCAGACCTCTATAGACTACTCCATACCTCTATAGACTACTCCAGAACACCCTATCTCGTCTTATACTCCAGACCACTATAGACTACTCCAGACCTCTATAGACTACTCCAGACCACCCTATCTCCTCTTATTCTCCAGACCACTATAGACTACGCCAGACCAATATAGACTACTCCAGACCACTATAGACTACTCCAGACCACTATAGACTACTACAGACCACTACAGACTACTCCAGAACAACCCATCTCCTCTTATCCTCCAGACCACTACTCCCACTAATGCTACTAGTACTTTTAGTATTAATACAACCACTACTACTTCCCTCATTTGCATTAGTTTGTTTTTACGCAGCTATCACTCCCGTTCGCAGTTTGGTTCAACAAATTCCAATAGAAATGTCCAGCTGCTCCTGATCTAGTTTGGATTTACAGCTGTCTTCTTCTCTTAACCTCAATACCCCAGAACCCAGAAACCTTTCTATTTTCCAGGGGCCATGTCCAAAATAGAAACTTAGTTTTTGCACTTTTATGACCACAGCCTATAGGAAAGAAATGACAGATACACCAGAGATAATTTCCTCACATAATCAGATACCTTCACTCCTTTCCTCTCTAACTAGTCCTCTGTCTTAGTCTCTGTCTGGATCAACAACCTCTCTTAACTAGTCCTCTGTGTTAGTCCATCTGGATCAACAACCTCTCTTAACTAGTACTCTGTGTTAGTCTCTCTCTGGATCAACAACCTCTCTTAACTAGTCCTCTGTGTTAGTCTCTGTCTGGATCAACAGCCTTTACACCCCTGGACTAACCACTCCCACAATGTTCAAAATATACCTAACCCCCACCCACTGAGCTGTAAATGAGCCTAGCCCCTCCCACTGAGCTGTAAATGAGCACTGACACTGGCGGAGGCTGACACTGGCGGAGGCTGACACTGGCGGAGGCTGACACTGGCGGAGGCTGACACTGGCGGAGGCTGACACTGGCGGAGGCTGACACTGGCGGAGGCTGACACTGGCGGAGGCTGACACTGGCGGAGGCTGACACTGGCGGATTCCTTACAGGAAATGATAGATGAGAAGGAGGGAATATAATAAATGTATAAATAATAAATATAATACTTATTGCTGAAGGGGTTTACAGATGGGGAAGAGTGTAATGGTTCTGTCT
Organism: Dallia pectoralis; assembly: GCA_029465975.1. Classification (NCBI taxonomy): domain Eukaryota; kingdom Metazoa; phylum Chordata; class Actinopteri; order Esociformes; family Umbridae; genus Dallia; species Dallia pectoralis. The sequence continues at coordinate 23,089,664 of CM055736.1, read as the reverse complement.
CTGTGAGGCTTTAACTGGGTACAGACGGGGAACAGTGTAATGGTTCTGTCTCTGTGAGGCTTTAACTGGGTACAGACGGGGAACAGTGTAATGGTTCTGTCTCTGTGAGACTTTAACTGGGTACAGATGGGGAACAGTGTAATGGTTCTGTCTCTGTGAGGCTTTAACTGGGTACAGATGGGGAACAGTGTAATGGTTCTGTCTCTGTGAGGCATTAACTAGGTACAGATGGGGAACAGTGTAATGGTTCTGTCTCTGTGAGGCTTTAACTGGGTACAGATGAGGAACAGTGTAATGGTTCTGTCTCTGTGAGGCTTTAACTGGGTAGAGGTTTACAGATGGAGAACAGTGTAATGGTTCTGTCTCTGTGAGGCTTTAATAAACTGGGTAAATCACAGAACATTTAACAGGCTCACTACTGCAGCACACCAAATGCAGTTGATCCTAAATCAACATTTTATAATCCATTTAAGATTCTTAATTCTCTGGCAGCAGTTCTATGTCCGTGTGTTTTTAAGGATCTGACACACAGATTTGGACATTTGCATGACTTGTGTTGTGGATTGTCAAGCATACATTGTGTAGGTGTATTCACACAGCAGAGGTTCTGTATCACAGCTATAATGTCACTTCAGAACCAGAACCTCATTCCATGGTAGAACTCTGAACTGGATTACCTTTAACATGTTTCACAGTATTAGTCTTCCCTCTGGTACGATACGTGTCACAGTATTAGTCTTCCCTCTGGTACGATGTGTGTCACAATATAAGTCTTCCCTCTGGTACGATGTGTGTCACAGTATTTGTCTTCCCTCTGGTACGATGTGTGTCACAGTATTAGTCTTCCCTCTGGTACGATACGTGTCACAGTATTAGTCTTCCCTCTGGTACGATACGTGTCACAGTATTAGTCTTACCTCTGGTACGATACGTGTCACAGTATTAGTCTTCCCTCTGGTACGATACGTGTCACAGTATTAGTTTTCCCTCTGGTACGATACGTGTCACAGTATTAGTCTTCCCTCTGGTACGATACGTGTCACAGTATTAGTCTTCCCTCTGGTACGATGCATGTCACAGTATTAGTCTTCCCACTGGTACGATGTGTGTCACAGTATTAGTCTTCCCACTGGTACGATGTGTGTCACAGTATTAGTCTTCCCACTGGTACGATGTGTGTCACAGTATTAGTCTTCCCTCTGGTACAATGTGTGTCACAGTATTAGCCTTCCCTCTGGTACAATATGCCACATTGTGAATTAGAGACCCGCACCTTGTTCCTACTAATTTGACAGGTGCTTCCCAGAGACCGGCAAAGGGACCAAATAACCATTCAGGAAACACTTGTGACCTAAATAATGCAATTCCTGTTCTACTTTTAAATATTTAATAAAGTAGACATTACAATGAAGAAATTCCTCATGTGGTTTTCAAGAATCTCTTCAGATCAGTAGTCTGGCGTTGACAGGCCCGTGGACATGCCACTTGGACAAACCTTGGCGTAGAACGCTCCAAAAGAACATCTGCACAGAACTAGAGAACATGAGTATGTGCTCTGGTTTCTGTTCCTTCAGTTGTATGACACAGAGAACACCTTAATGAGAACCAGATTCGTGATCAGAACTTTATTTACACTGTTTACACTATATAAGCAAAGAGAGAGGTTTCTACTGAACACTGGACCTGTCTGACCACCTACACTGGTTCTACTGGACCTGTCTGACCACCTACACTGGTTCTAATGGACCTGTCTGACCATCTACACTGGTTCTACTGGACCTGTCTGACCACCTACACTGGTTCTACTGGACCTGTCTGACCATCTACACTGGTTCTACTGGACCTGTCTGACCACCTACACTGGTTTACTGGATCTGTCTGACCACCTACACTGGTTCTACTGGACCTGTCTGACCACCTACACTGGTTCTACTGGACCTGTCTGACCACCTACACTGGTTTACTGGATCTGTCTGACCACCTACACTGGTTCTACTGGACCTGTCTGACCACCTACACTGGTTCTACTGGACCTGTATGACCACCTACACTGGTTCTACTGGACCTGTATGACCACCTACACTGGTTCTACTGGACCCACCTACACTGGTTCTACTGGACCTGTACCACCTACACTGGTTCTACTGGACCTGTATGACCACCTACACTGGTTCTACTGGACCTGTATGACCACCTACACTGGTTCTACTGAACAGTACACCTAGCCAGTACACATTTACAACTGATATGTAGTTTTAACACAGCTTCAGCTCTGCACATTACTGGATGTTTTGCGCATAATTAGCATAATTCTTTATGTACTATCAAGTGGGTATTTCACTTTTGTCTCTCTATCAATTCGCTTTTCAATGAAATATAAAGGGTTTCCTTCCATGGGGATTGTGTTATTAACACCAGCAGGGAATAAACAAGTTCTCTCTCTGTCTTCTGTCAAGGAGCACGGACTCAGTATGAACGTATGGGTGGAGATGTGACCATGCAGTGTGGCTCACTGGAAAGTGATGCCAGTGTGACGTGGAAGGTGAATGGGACGGATGTGAAGGCCCACCATCAGGAGGAGGGGTCCAAACTCAAACTGATGCAGGTGGATGTTTCTAACAACGGACTCTACAGCTGCTTCCAGAACCCCAACGGAGAAAGACGGGATCAGATCAACTTACGGATTGGCAGTAAGTTCTGTTGTTGAACTTCTCTCCTCCCCCATTCATTTCTCCCCTCTCTCCTCCCCCATTCATTTCTCCCCTCTCTCCTCCCCCATTCATCTCTCCCCTCTCTCCTCCCCCATTCATTTCTCTCCTCTCTCCTCCCCCATTCATTTCTCCCCTCTCTCCTCCCCCATTCATTTCTCCCCTCTCTCTTTCCCCATTCATTTCTCCCCTCTCTCCTCCCCCATTCATTTCTCCCCTCTCTCCTCCCCCATTCATTTCTCCCCTCTCTCCTCCCCATTCATTTCTCTCCTCTCTCCTCCCCCATTCATTTCTCCCCTCTCTCCTCCCCCATTCATTTCTCCCCTCTCTCCTCCCCCATTCATTTCTCTCCTCTCTCCTCCCCCATTCATTTCTCCCCTCTCTCCTCCCCCATTCATTTCTCTCCTCTCTCCTCTCCCCATTCATTTCTCTCCTCTCTCCTCTCCCCATTCGATTCTCTCCTCTCTCCTCTCCCCATTCATTTCTCTCCTCTCTCCTCTCCCCATTCATCTCTCCCCTCTCTCCTCCCCCATTCATTTCTCCCCTCTCTCCTCCCCATTTATCTCTCCTCTCTCTCCTCCCCATTCATTTCTCCCTCTCTCCTCCCCCATTCATTTCTCTCCTCTCTCCTCCCCCATTCATTTCTCTCCCCTCTCTCCTCCCCCATTCATTTCTCTCCCCTCTCTCCTCTTCTTTCTATCTCTTCCATTTACTCTCTGTTTTAATTTATCTCCACTTGGTTCAGTGGATTTAAATTGATATTTATTTAGATCTAGATATTTTTACTGCTGGTCTAGTGGTTTATTGTAGTTAATATTTCTGGGTCAACTCTTTTTAAGGGCGAATGTCTCGATCACTTATTCCCTATGTACTGTAGAACACTATTTTACACCAGGACACTTATTCCCTATTTACTGTAGAACACTGTGTTTGGCTGTGTTTGGAACCAGAGACGGAGTGTTTGGAACCAGAGACGGAGTGTTTGGAACCAGAGACGGAGTCTTTGGAACCCGAGAGTGTTTGGCTGTGTTTGAAACCAGAGACGGAGTGTTTGGCTGTGTTTGGAACCAGAGACGGAGTGTTTGGCTGTGTTTGGAACCAGAGACAGTGTTTGGGACCAGAGAGTGTTTGGCTGTGTTTGGAACCAGAGACGGAGTGTTTGGAACCAGAGACAGAGTCTTTGGAACCCGAGAGTGTTTGGCTGTGTTTGAAACCAGAGACGGAGTGTTTGGCTGTGTTTGGAACCAGAGACGGAGTGTTTGGCTGTGTTTGGAACCAGATACAGTGTTTGGAACCAGAGAGTGTTTGGCTGTGTTTGGAACCAGAGACGGAGTGTTTGGAACCAGAGACGGAGTGTTTGGAACCAGAGACGGAGTCTTTGGAACCAGAGAGTGTTTGGCTGTGTTTGGAACCAGAGATGGAGTGTTTGGCTGTGTTTGGAACCAGATAGTGTTTGGCTGTGTTTGGAACCAGAGACAGAGTGCTTGGAACAAGAGACAGAGTTTTTGGCTGTGTTTGGAACCAGAGACAGAGTGTTTGGAACCAGAGAGGGAGTGTTTGGCTGTGTTTGGAACCAGAGACGGAGTGTTTGGCTGTGTTTGGAACCAGAGAGGGAGTGTTTGGCTGTGTTTGGAACCAGAGACGGAGTGTTTGGCTGTGTTTGGAACCAGAGACGGAGTGTTTGGCTGTGTTTGGAACCAGAGACGGAGTGTTTGGCTGTGTTTGGAACCAGAGACGGAGTGTTTGGCTTTGTTTGGAACCAGAGACGGAGAGTGTGTTGATATTGAAGGAGACCGGGAGATGTTCTCTGTATCTCTTATAATAAATCATATTTACTATAAAATTAAATGCTGGTCATATTTCCTTGGGCAGATAATATGTAGATGCTTTTTGAACCAACTATCCATGGTGCCATCTGATTTGCAACAGTGTCACCTCACTTGAGATGGACACTCAGATTAGCCTAACAGTGTATCCTATTATGGTTGTGGGTCACGCTTCAGTAGACTCTAATATCCCCATCACTGCTTCACTATTCTCCTCTGGTGTCATAACTGATTCACTACATTGCAGTTATTATTTATGTCATGCTGTTGTGTTAACAAAGAAATTGATGAGTGTTTGGACATGTGTTCATGTGTGACGGAGGTCACGATGAATATCAATGTACTTTAAATGGTTGCTATGAGTCTCCCTGCATATGTTACCATGGAGCTACTGTGTCTTTTAGCTGTAGTTCACCTGTAAATGTTACCATGGAGCTGCTACGCCTGTAGATGTTACCATGGAGCTGCTACGCCTGTAGATGTTATCGTGGAGCTGCTACGCCTGTAGATGTTACCATAGAGCTGCTACACCTGTAGATGTTACCATAGAGCTGCTACTCCTGTAGATGTTACCATAGAGCTGCTACACCTGTGGATGTTACCGTGGAGCTGCTACGCCTATAGATGTTACCATAGAGCTGCTACACCTGTGGATGTTACCATAGAGCTGCTACACCTGTAGCCGTTACCATAGAGCTGCTACGCCTGTAGATGTTACCATAGAGCTGCTACGCCTGTAGATGTTACCACAGATCTGCTACACCTGTAGATGTTACCGTGGAGCTGCTACGCCTGTAGATGTTACCATGGAGCTGCTACACCTGTCGATGTTACCATAGAGCTGCTACACCTGTAGATGTTACCATAGAGCTGCTACACCTGTCGATGTTACCGTGGAGCTGCTACAGCTGTCGATGTTACCATAGAGCTGCTACACCTGTAGATGTTACCATAGAGCTGCTACACCTGTAGATGTTATCGTGGAGCTGCTACACCTGTCAATGTTACCGTGGAGCTGCTACACCTGTAGATGTTACCGTGGAGCTGCTACACCTGTAGATGTTACCATGGAGCTGCTACACCTGTAGATGTTACCATAGAGCTGCTACACCTGTAGATGTTACCATGGAGCTGCTACACCTGTAGATGTTACCGTGGAGCTGCTACACCTGTAGATGTTACCGTGGAGCTGCTACACCTGTAGATGTTACCATAGAGCTGCTACACCTGTAGATGTTACCGTGGAGCTGCTACACCTGTCGATGTTACCGTGGAGCTGCTACACCTGTAGATGTTACCGTGGAGCTGCTACACCTGTAGATGTTACCGTGGAGCTGCTACACCTGTCGATGTTACCATAGAGCTGCTACACCTGTAGATGTTACCGTGGAGCTGCTACGCCTGTAGATGTTACCGTGGAGCTGCTACACCTGTCGATGTTACCATAGAGCTGCTACACCTGTAGATGTTACCGTGGAGCTGCTACGCCTGTAGATGTTACCGTGGAGCTGCTACACCTGTCGATGTTACCGTGGAGCTGCTACACCTGTCGATGTTACCGTGGAGCTGCTACACCTGTCGATGTTACCGTGGAGCTGCTACACCTCTAGATGTTACTGTGGAGCTGCTACACCTGTCGATGTTACCGTAGAGCTGCTAGACCTGTAGATGTTACCGTGGAGCTGCTACACCTGTAGATGTTACCGTGGAGCTGCTACACCTGTCGATGTTACCGTGGAGCTGCTACACCTGTCGATGTTACCGTGGAGCTGGTACACCTGTAGATGTTACCGTGGAGCTGCTACACCTGTAGATGTTACCGTGGAGCTGCTACACCTGTAGATGTTACCGTGGAGCTGCTAAAGTAACTAAGGTATCAGATATGTCTCATTCTGCCGGCTGACATTCTCTGTGTGGATTATAATGCCTATATAATTCCCTAACCAGCACTACTTACTCTGATTTCTCACAGGGTTTGAGGGCATTAAAAAATATGTTTCCCTTCAGTCTCGTTTGACAAGCCAGAGACAAGATATGAACATGTACAGGCTTGTGCACACACACAGATACACACACACACAGATACACACACACACAGATGCACACACACACACACACACACACACACACACACACACACACACACACACACACACACACAGATACACACACAGATACACACACACACACAGATACAGACACAGATACACACACACACAGATACACACACACACACGCATACACACACGCACACAGATACACACACACACAGATACACACACACACGCATACACACACGCACACAGATACACACACGCACACAGATACACACACACACACAGATACACACACAGACACACAGATACACACACACACACACAGATACACACACAGATACACACACACACACAGATACACACACGCACACAGATACACACGCACACAGATACACAAACACACACAGATACACACACACACACAGATACACACACACACACAGATACACACGCACACAGATACACACGCACACAGATACACACGCACACAGATACACACACACACAGATACACACGCACACAGATACACACACGCACACAGATACACACACGCACACAGATACACACACGCACACAGATACACACACGCACACAGATAAACACGCACACAGATACACACACGCACACAGATACACACACGCACACAGATACACACGCACACAGATACACACACACACACACAGATACACACGCACACAGATACACACACAGATACATACATACACACACACACACGCATACAGAAACACAAGTCTTTTCTGTAAATGTGTGTGCGTGCGTGTGTGCGTGCGCGTGTGTGTCTGTTTGGAACAAGATAATCCCATTAGTGTTCCATGTGCTTTCCTGTTCCTGTTGGTCCCCACGGGAACCGTGTTTCAGCAGGAAGTATCCTGTGTTCAGAGTGTTCAGAGTACCCAGACATCAGACCATGATATCAGAGACATGGAGAGAGGGAAATACAGATGGGTAGAGAGGTGATGAGAGAGGGGGAGGGAGGTGGGGGGGGAGAGGGGGTGGGGATATAGAGAGAGGTGGATGAGAGAGGGGGAGGGAGGTGGGGGGAGAGGGGGTGGGGATATAGAGGGAGGCGGGGATATAGAGGGAGGCGGGGATATAGCGGGAGGCGGGGATATAGCGGGAGGCGGGGATATAGCGGGAGGCGGGGATATAGTGGGAGGCGACGATATAGCGGGAGGCGGGGATATGGCGGGGATATAGCAGGAGGCGGGGATATAGCGGGAGGTGATGAGAGAGGGGGAGGGAGGTGGGGGAGAGGGAGGTGGGGATTTAGAGGGAGGCGGGGATATAGCGGGAGGCGGGGATATAGCGGGAGGCGGGGATATAGCGGGAGGCGAGGATATAGCGGGAGGCGGGGATATAGAGGGAGGTGATGAGAGAGGGGGAGGGAGGTGGGGGAGAGGGGGTGGGGATTTAGAGGGAGGTGCGGATATAGAGAGAGGCGGGGATATAGAGGAAGGCGGAGATATAGCGGGAGGCGGGGATATAGCGGGAGGCGGGGATATAGCGGGAAGTGATGAGAGAGGGGGAGGGGGGGATATAGAGATGCCCACGTGATGGAGAGGGGGAGGGAGATGCCCATGTGGGACATCTAGAGATGGGTAGAGGGAGGGACGTATAGAGATGCGGGGAGGGATGTGGGGAGGGATAGAGATGCCCACATCTGAGTCTGGACAGAGATGCCCACGTCTGGAGACATCTAGAGATGCCCACGTCTGGAGACGTATAGAGATGCCCACGTCTGGAGACATCTAGAGATGCCCACGTCTGGAGACGTATAGAGATGCCCACGTCTGGAGACATCTAGAGATGCCCACGTCTGGAGACGTATAGAGATGCCCACGTCTGAGGACGTATAGAGATGCCCACGTCTGGGGACGTATAGAAATGCCCACGTCTGGAGACGTATAGAGATGCCCACGTCTGGAGACATCTAGAGATGCCCACGTCTGGAGACGTATAGAGATGCCAACGTCTGAGGACGTATAGAGATGCCCACGTCTGTGGACGTATAGAGATGCCCACATCTGGGGACGTTAGAGATGCCCACGTCTGGAGACGTCTAGAGATGCCCACATCTGGAGACATCTAGAGATGCCCACGTCTGGAGACGTATAGAGATGCCCACGTCTGGGGACGTATAGAGATGCCCACATCTGGGGACGTATAGAGATGCCCACATCTGAAGACGTATAGAGATGCCCACGTCTGAGGACGTATAGAGATGCCCACGTCTGAGGACGTATAGAGATGCCCACGTCTGGAGACGTATAGAGATGCCCACGTCTGGAGACGTATAGAGATGCCCACGTCTGGGGACGTATAGAGATGCCCACGCGTCTGGGGACGTATAGAGATGCCTGCGTCTGGGGAAGTATAGAGATGCCCACGTCTGGGGACGTATAGAGATGCCCACGTCTGGGGACGTATAGAGATGCCCACGTCTGGGGACGTATAGAGATGCCCACGTCTGGAGACGTATAGAGATGCCCACGTCTGGGGACGTATAGAGATGCCCACGTCTGGGGACGTATAGAGATGCCCACGTCTGGGGACGTATAGAGATGCCCACGTCTGGGGACGTATAGAGATGCCCACGTCTGGGGACGTATAGAGATGCCCACGTCTGGAGACGTCTAGAGATGCCCACATCTGGAGACATCTAGAGATGCCCACGTCTGGAGACGTATAGAGATGCCCACGTCTGGGGACGTATAGAGATGCCCACATCTGAAGACGTATAGAGATGCCCACGTCTGAGGACGTATAGAGATGCCCACGTCTGAGGATGTATAGAGATGCCCACGTCTGGAGACGTATAGAGATGCCCACGTCTGGAGACGTATAGAGATGCCCACGTCTGGGGACGTATAGAGATGCCCACGTCTGGGGACGTATAGAGATGCCCACGTCTGGGGACGTATAGAGATGCCCACGTCTGGGGACGTATAGAGATGCCCACGTCTGGGGACGTATAGAGATGCCCACGTCTGGGGACGTATAGAGATGCCCACGTCTGGAGACGTATAGAGATGCCCACGTCTGGGGACGTATAGAGATGCCCACGTCTGGGGACGTATAGAGATGCCCACGTCTGGGGACGTATAGAGATGCCCACGTCTGGGGACGTATAGAGATGCCCACGTCTGGGGACGTATAGAGATGCCCACGTCTGGGGACGTATAGAGATGCCCACGCATGGGGACGTATAGAGATGCCCACGTCTGGAGACGTATAGAGATGCCCACGTCTGGAGACGTATAGAGATGCCCACGTCTGGAGACGTATAGAGATTCCCACGTCTGGGGACGTATAGAGATGCCCACGTCTGGGGACGTATAGAGATGCCCACGTCTGGGGACGTATAGAGATGCCCACGTCTGGAGACGTATAGAGATGCTCACGTCTGGAGACGTATAGAGATGCCCACGTCTGGAGACGTATAGAGATGCCCACGTCTGGAGACGTATAGAGATGCCCACGTCTGGAGACGGTAGAGATGTTCTTGTATAAAGATATGGATGCTTCTGTAGAGGGATGTCCCAATCATGTCATTAAAGCAGCTATTGAATTGGAGCAAATCGGATTTCTATTCACATGTAATACTGTAGGTTCATCTCTTCCCTCTCTTCCTTTCTCTTTTACAGTACATCATTCACTTTCCCACCATATCTCTCTCTCACTCTCGCTGTTTCTATCCCTCTCTCAGCCTGTGTAATTGGTTTCGTTGGGGAATAAGTAATAAGGGAGACATGTTCATTTCTTGTCTGTAATTTTACTTTCTGTTTACTTCCTCTTGACATCCAGTGGGATGAATGTGTTGAATAAGAGCTGTGGCTGAGAAACAATTACTTTTTGGCAAACTAAACCGCTTAGCTAACTGCTGGGTGAGGACCTATTCCCAGTCAGTTGGACATGTTTCACATTTGAAACGCTGACATTTCTTGATGGTTACTTTTTTGTGTTTGTGCGGAGAGGGAGGGGAGTGTGTGTGTGTGTTTGTGTATGTGTGTGTGTGTTTATGAGACTAACAGATGTATGTGATGTTGACATTTCTTAGGGGAGAGAGGAGTGTGTGTGTGTCCCTGAGGAGCGTAGATCAGCCACATTTTTTGGTAATAATGACCCCAGAAGACTAGTGGATAAAGCACCTCTGACCCAGAGAAGTAGTGGGAAGGTTGTTATTCATGTCTCTATTATTAAACTGTTACTGTAGGGTTTCACAACTTTCTCTACCTCTGTTACTGTGGGGTTTCACAACTCTCTCTACCTCTGTTACTGCGGGGTTTCACAACTCTCTCTACTTCTGTTACTGTGGGGTTTCACAACTCTCTCTACCTCTGTTACTGTAGGGTTTCACAACTCTCTCTACCTCTGTTACTGTAGGGTTTCACAACTCTCTCTACCTCTGTTACTGTAGGGTTTCACAACTCTCTCTACCTCTGTTATTGTGGGGTTTCACAACTCTCTCTACCTCTGTTACTGCGGGGTTTCACAACTCTCTCTACCTCTGTTACTGTAGGGTTTCACAACTCTCTCTACCTCTGTTATTGTGGGGTTTCACAACTCTCTCTACCTCTGTTACTGCGGGGTTTCACAACTATCTCTACCTCTGTTACTGTAGGGTTTCACAACTCTCTCTACCTCTGTAACTGTAGGGTTTCACAACTCTCTCTACCTCTGTTACTGTAGGGTTTCACAACTCTCTCTACCTCTGTTACTGTAGGGTTTCACAACTCTCTCTACCTCTGTCATACTGTAGTCCTTTCTCCCTTCATCTTCCTTTCTCTGTCATTCTGTAGTTAGTTCTACACAGTTGAACATGTAGATAAAATGGGATAGGGATGCGCGTGCGCGTGCGTGCACGTGCGTGTGTGTGTGTGTGTGTGAACTATGCCAGGCCACACCCCTGCATGTGGAGTGAAAACAAAAGTAGTGTTGACTTTTGGCCCAATATTTATCCTCAAACCAGAACATCTAAAAAATCCAACCGCTTTCAAAAACAAGAACATCTAAATTAAAGAACCCACGGTCGACGAAAGCAGGGAAAACCGAACATATCTGAGCGTTAACATCCTTCAATAGAACACAAACCTGTGGGTGTGGCCTGATTGGAATTTGGGTGGGACTGGGGGAGGGGCAAAGTAGATGCTGGACTCTGGAGAGATTGGAGGAGAGAGCCTGGAGATGATGAGGAGTTAGAGAGGGTTGACAAATGCTGAACTGCATATTGTGATGAAAGGCTATTTATCTCTCAGGCAAAACTTCAAACACGAGCCCATCCAAACCCAGCCGCCACACACACACACACACACACACACACACACACACACACACACACACACACACACACACACACACACACACACACACACACACACACACACACATAAATACACACAAAAATACACACAAAAATACACACAAAAATACACAAAAAAATACACACTATACACAGACACACAACCACCCTGTCTCTTCTCGCTCAGTATAAAAAGTGTAAATTTTTCCTCTCCAATTCTTTAATTGTGCGTGCGTACGTGCGTGCAAATGATTTATTTTGTACTGGTGATCCTGAACCACTACTACTAGTTATTTTTGGAGTCTCTTGCCATTCCTGCAAATTCTCCAATTAAATAAATTGAATGATAAATCTCTTTCTTCCATCCCTAACTGCTGTTTACCCAAAGCTAAGCATCTTCAAATCACTGCCAGGTCCAAATGTGAAAGAGGCTGTTCAACTATTTGAAAAAGGAATATTTCTAGTAAATCCCCTGGATGCATTATATGAATTCAGATCCAATGGCTAAGTGCAAAAAGACATGATATACTGTACTGATTATACAGATATATATAGATGATATAATATTTAATCTAGTATAATGAATGGGCTGGGCAGAATGTGGATGATGTTCACAAGGTTGGATTGAGGATGATGTTTATAACACAGGCTTGGATAGAGGATGATGTTCAAGTCTAAGGGGATGATACTGAGTGCTGGACCAGATCTATAAAGGGATGATACTGAGAGCTGGACCAGATCTATAAAGGGATGATACTGAGAGCTGGACCAGATCTATAAGGGGATGATACTGAGAGCTGGACCAGATCTATAAAGGGATGATACTGAGAGCTGGACCAGATCTATAAGAGGATGATACTGAGAGCTGGACCAGATCTATAAGGGGATGATACTGAGAGCTGGACCAGATCTATAAGAGTATGATACTGAGAGCTGGACCAGATCTAGAAGGGGATGATACTGAGAGCTGGACCAGATCTATAAGGGGATGATACTGAGAGCTGGACCAGATCTATAAGAGGATGATACTGAGAGCTGGACCAGATCTATAAGAGTATGATACTGAGAGCTGGACCAGATCTATAAAGGGATGATACTGAGAGCTGGACCAGATCTATAAGGGGATGATACTGAGAGCTGGACCAGATCTATAAGGGGATGATACTGAGAGCTGGACCAGATCTATAAGGGGATGATACTGAGAGCTGGACCAGATCTATAAAGGGATGATACTGAGAGCTGGACCAGATCTATAAGGGGATGATACTGAGAGCTGGACCAGATCTATAAGGGGATGATACTGAGAGCTGGACCAGATCTATAAGGGGATGATACTGAGAGCTGGACCAGATCTATAAGGGGATGATACTGAGAGCTGGACCAGATCTATAAGGGGATGATACTGAGAGCTGGACCAGATCTATAAGAGTATGATACTGAGAGCTGGACCAGATCTATAAAGGGATGATACTGAGAGCTGGACCAGATCTATAAGAGGATGATACTGAGTGCTGGACCAGATCTATAAAGGGATGATACTGAGAGCTGGACCAGATCTATAAGAGGATGATACTGAGAGCTGGACCAGATCTATAAGGGGATGATACTGAGAGCTGGACCAGATCTATAAAGGGATGATACTGAGAGCTGGACCAGATCTATAAGAGGATGATACTGAGAGCTGGACCAGATCTATAAGGGGATGATACTGAGAGCTGGACCAGATCTATAAAGGGATGATACTGAGAGCTGGACCAGATCTATAAGAGGATGATACTGAGAGCTGGACCAGATCTATAAAGGGGATGATACTGAGAGCTGGACCAGATCTATAAGGGGATGATACTGAGAGCTGGACCAGATCTATAAGAGTATGATACTGAGAGCTGGACCAGATCTATAAGGGGATGATACTGAGAGCTGGACCAGATCTATAAGAGGATGATACTGAGAGCTGGACCAGATCTATAAGAGTATGATACTGAGAGCTGGACCAGATCTATAAAGGGATGATACTGAGAGCTGGACCAGATCTATAAGGGGATGATACTGAGAGCTGGACCAGATCTATAAGGGGATGATACTGAGAGCTGGACCAGATCTATAAGGGGATGATACTGAGAGCTGGACCAGATCTATAAAGGGATGATACTGAGAGCTGGACCAGATCTATAAGGGGATGATACTGAGAGCTGGACCAGATCTATAAGGGGATGATACTGAGAGCTGGACCAGATCTATAAGGGATACTGAGAGCTGGACCAGATCTATAAGGGGATGATACTGAGAGCTGGACCAGATCTATAAGGGATGATACTGAGAGCTGGACCAGATCTATAAGAGTATGATACTGAGAGCTGGACCAGATCTATAAAGGGATGATACTGAGAGCTGGACCAGATCTATAAGAGGATGATACTGAGTGCTGGACCAGATCTATAAAGGGATGATACTGAGAGCTGGACCAGATCTATAAGAGGATGATACTGAGAGCTGGACCAGATCTATAAGGGGATGATACTGAGAGCTGGACCAGATCTATAAAGGGATGATACTGAGAGCTGGACCAGATCTATAAGAGGATGATACTGAGAGCTGGACCAGATCTATAAGGGGATGATACTGAGAGCTGGACCAGATCTATAAGAGTATGATACTGAGAGCTGGACCAGATCTATAAAGGGATGATACTGAGAGCTGGACCAGATCTATAAGAGGATGATACTGAGAGCTGGACCAGATCTATAAGGGGATGATACTGAGAGCTGGACCAGATCTATAAGAGTATGATACTGAGAGCTGGACCAGATCTATAAAGGGATGATACTGAGAGCTGGACCAGATCTATAAGGGGATGATACTGAGAGCTGGACCAGATCTATAAGGGGATGATACTGAGAGCTGGACCAGATCTATAAGGGGATGATACTGAGAGCTGGACCAGATCTATAAGGGGATGATACTGAGAGCTGGACCAGATCTATAAGGGGATGATACTGAGAGCTGGACCAGATCTATAAGAGGATGATACTGAGAGCTGGACCAGATCTATAAGAGGATGATACTGAGAGCTGGACCAGATCTATAAGAGGATGATACTGAGAGCTGGACCAGATCTATAAGGGGATGATACTGTAGAGCTGGACCAGATCTATAAGGGGATGATACTGAGAGCTGGACCAGATCTAGAAGGGGATGATACTGAGAGCTGGACCAGATCTATAAGAGGATGATACTGAGAGCTGGACCAGATCTATTTTACTGAACCTCCTGTTGTACTCATAATGCGTTTAGTTATTAAATTACTGAACATCTTTTTGTATAGTCATTTTCCTACATCTCCTGTTCTTGGTATAATACTGCTCACTAACTTTTGTGTGTATAATGATTTGTAGTGTTTGCAGTTTTTACTCCTGCACTATGATGGTACCAGGGGGAACCTGTGGTTCTGATGGCAAATGAGAGCATCTGAGGGCATCTGAAAGGATACAGAGAGTGGTACCAACAAATGCCCCTCTATTCACTATTAATGTGAACAGATGTGTTTAATTCGACCATGTACCTTAAAGGAAACCAAGGCCACGAGCGGAAAAGCTCAATGGTGTTCCCAGTGGTTCTCTGTTCCCAATGGTTTTGTGTTCCCAATGGTTCTGTGTTCCCAGTGGATCTGTGTTCCCAGTGGTTCTCTGTTCCTATTGGTTCTGTTTTCCCAGTGGTTCTCTGTTCCCAATGGTTCGGTTTTCCCAGTGGTTCTCTGTTCCCAATGGTTCTGTGTTCCCAGTGGTTCTGGTGTCCCAGTGGTTCTCAGTTCCCAATGGTTCTGTGTTCCCAGTGGTTCTGTGTCCCCAGTGGTGCTCTGTTCCCAATGGTTCTGTGTTCCCAGTGGTTCTCTGTTCCCAATGGTTCTGTGTTCCCAGTGGTTCACTGTTCCCAGTGGTTCTCTGTTCCCAGTGGTTCTCTGTTCCCAGTGGTTCTGTGTTCCCAGTGGTTCTCTGTTCCCAGTGTTCCAATTTCCTCTGTGTCCCAATTGGCATGCTATATCTGATATGAGTAGGGGAGGAGAAGTGCTATTGGTGATATGAGTAGGGGAGGTGCAGTACTACTGGTGATATGAGTAGGGGAGGTGCAGTACTACTGGTGATATGAGTAGGGGAGGAGAAGTGCTATTGGTGATATGAGTAGGGGAGGTGCAGTACTACTGGTGATATGAGTAGGGGAGGTGCAGTGCTACTGGTGATATGAGTAGGGGAGGTGCAGTGCTACTGGTGATATGAGTAGGGGAGGTGCAGTACTACTGGTGATATGAGTAGGGGAGGTGCAGTTCTACTGGTGATATGAGTAGGGGAGGTGCAGTACTACTGGTGATATGAGCAGCGGAGGTGCAGTACTACTGGTGATATGAGTAGGGGAGGTGCAGTGCTACTGGTGATATGAGTAGGGGAGGTGCAGTACAACTGGTGATATGAGTAGGGGAGGTGCAGTACTACTGGTGATATGAGTAGGGGAGGTGCAGTGCTACTGGTGATATGAGTAGGGGAGGTGCAGTACTACTGGTGATATGAGTAGGGAGGTGCAGTGCTACTGGTGATATGAGTAGGGAGGTGCAGTGCTACTGGTGATATGAGTAGGGAGGTGCAGTGCTACTGGTGATATGAGTAGGGGAGGTGCAGTGCTACTGGTGACATGAGTAGGGGAGGTGCAGTGCTACTGGTGATATGAGTAGGGGAGGTGCAGTGCTACTGGTGATATGAGTAGGGGAGGTGCAGTGCTACTGGTGATATGAGTAGGGGAGGTGCAGTGCTACTGGTGATATGAGTAGGGGAGGTGCAGTGCTACTGGTGATATGAGTAGGGGAGGTGCAGTGCTACTGGTGATATGAGTAGGGGAGGTGCAGTGCTACTGGTGATATGAGTAGGGGAGGTGCAGTACTACTGGTGATATGAGTAGGGGAGGTGCAGTACTACTGGTGATATGAGTAGGGGAGGTGCAGTACAACTGGTGATATGAGTAGGGGAGGTGCAGTGCTACTGGGGATATGAGTAGGGGAGGTGCAGTGCTACTGGTGATATGAGTAGGGGAGGTGCAGTGCTACTGGTGATATGAGTAGGGGAGGTGCAGTGCTACTGGTGATATGAGTAGGGGAGGTGCAGTGCTACTGGTGATATGAGTAGGGAGGTGCAGTGCTACTGGTGATATGAGTAGGGGAGGTGCAGTGCTACTGGTGATATGAGTAGGGGAGGTGCAGTACTACTGGTGATATGAGTAGGGGAGGTGCAGTGCTACTGGTGATATGAGTAGGGGAGGTGCAGTGCTACTGGTGATATGAGTAGGGAGGTGCAGTGCTACTGGTGATATGAGTAGGGGAGGTGCAGTGCTACTGGTGATATGAGTAGGGGAGGTGCAGTGCTACTGGTGATATGAGTAGGGGAGGTGCAGTGCTACTGGTGATATGAGTAGGGGAGGTGCATTACTACTGGTGATATGAGTAGGGGAGGTGCAGTACTACTGGTGATATGAGTAGGGGAGGTGCAGTACTACTGGTGATATGAGTAGGGGAGGTGCAGTACTACTGGTGATATTTGATGGGCTGGTAGAGTATTGTGACTGTTAAGTCTATTCATGCACCATTGAATCAATGGAATTCTTTCATTCCAACACAGAGCCATAGAGATATGACAGGGAGTCATCCTCTGTCTGGTTTGGAGTCATGAATGACAAGGATTTTAGCCCTGTAGATGGACTCAGCCTTTCTGACACACCTCTGAATGTCCCTGTGATGTAGAGCAAAATATTTGCTTTATCAACGGTAATGCATCATAAAGTATCGGTCAACCGGACTTCTGGCTGGGCTGCTGACAGCAATCACTAACTAAAAATAAGGAATTGATTCATGTGATACAGTCAATAAGAACCTAATTAGTTTTCTGTGCGATACGCTGCCTCCAGAGCTCTGCTCTTCGTCTAGCTTTGACAAATGGCTTCTCAGGCGTCATCAGTGTTTAACCAAACCCAATTTCAACCGCTGACCTGGACACGCTGCTCACAGAACTTTTGAAACCGGTTCTACATCCCAAATGTTACCCTCTGACCTTTATATTGCTTTTTCATTCATCAGGAATCCTACAAAGCTAGTGCACTATTAGTGAGCATTATTAGTGAGCCGTATGGGACTGGTGTTTAGGCAGAACCGGGCAGAGGGGAAAGACCGGGCAGGGGGGAGAGACCGGGCAGGGGGGAGAGAGCGGGCAGGGGGGAAAGAGCGGGCATGGGGGAGAGACCTGTACAGCTGGAACCCGGTCTGTCTATCAGATCTCACTGACAGATGAAGCTGTGAGGAGAAGCTGTCTGTTATCATCCATACACACACATATACACATATACACATATACACATATACACATATACACATATACACATATACACATATACATATACATATACACATATACACATATACACATATACACATATACATATACACATATACATATACACATATACACATATACACATATACATATACACATATACACATATACACATATACACATATACACATATACACATATACATATACACATATACATATACACATATACACATATACACATATACACATACACATATACACATATACACATATACACATATACACATATACACATATACACATACACACATATACACATATACACATATACACATACACATATACACATATACACATATACACATATACACATATACACATATACACATATACACATATACACATACATATACACATATACATATACATATACACATATACACATATACACATATACACATACACACATACACATATACATATACACATATACATATACACATATACACATATACATATACACATATACATATACACATATACATATACACATATACACATATACAC